>CM067221.1:49870260-50144455 GCA_034190945.1 Octodonta nipae | reverse complement strand
TGGTGTGAAATAGGACACTTTTATTGTGTTGGCACATTTGTGTATGCTACTTAATGCGAAGATAGGTCCTGGACATATTTCTCCTAGCCAGTCATGTTTTGAACAATTTATTACTATATATCCTGATGGTAGAAATTGCTATTAAAACAGTTTCACAACACTGAAATAGAATTTCAAGAGATATACAGACGGAAGTGTGATAAAGTAAGTGTAAACCTGATAAAGCTGTATTAGTATTAACTCAAGGTGTCATAGATAATGTACAGGACAGAATGAACAGTCTGGTTTATAGAAATTAGTGCTCAAACAGCTATAGTCCTTTTTTACAAAATTATATAGTTTAACATAATAACTTGCAATTGTAGGCTTTTTTAAGGAAGTGCACAAACAGCATTGAAAACATTGCTCATGTATCCTTATATCAAACTTACAAAACTAAGATGAAGATGAAGATTTGGATCTAACTTTTTATTCTTATAAAGCGGGTTTCAGTTATTAAGATATTACTGTATTTAAATATAATTTATATTAATATATTACTGTTAAATAAACTGTCAATTCTGTAGTGTTCCTTATTTCTAGACACCTATATTATCAAAACATAAACATTTGAAAAACATATTTTCTCATATCCATATATTTCTCATTAAATTTATTAAACAGTACCTCACTTACAGAGTTATAGCTATATGTAAGACTGATTACAACATCTTAAGCTAAATATGTAAATACTATACTAATTAACAGTAACAAAATATATTATAACATATTAAAATGTTTTCGTATTTAAGAAATTTATAGAAAACCACTCTTTCAGTTCTGTCATCTATCCCCCATTATGTAATGTTTATTATTATTACTTGTAGTAGTGTACATAATTGTTGTTTCTTCTTATCAGAATGCTCTAAAAATTGCTACCAGTACAATAATGGCAGAGAACACACAATGTAGAAACACACTTTGTTAGAACTATGATCACAACAATTCATTCATTAATTTGTATCAAAGTCATCACTATTTTTGCATTGATTACATCCAAACTCGAGTATTCGAGTAACTAGAAGCGAAAGCAGAAGGCTACGAGAATTATGCGAACCGACCTGAAGAGGGCAGATGTGACTCTGCCGAAACGTCGTCATTTTACCATCGATCCCGGCAGGGATCAGTTATCAACTACGCGGTATGGATGAATAATATATATATATATATATATATATATATATAAGAAGAAATAATTATCCCGGGAATACATCCGTTCGTTATATTGATTCATGTTTAAACCTGCAGACGTTTCGCCAAGGTCTCACTTGGCATTCTCAATGCGTTGTTACGGTGTACTGAGAGGTGATCTACCTGAGCTTTTTAGTTATATGCCTCCTTCGGAGGTTATATCGCCCCTGATTGGGCGGTGTTGACTCCGCCCCCTTTGCTGCCGTGTCGGGTGTCTCACTTGTTGACGGTTTGTATTTTGCGTAGCTAATTGTTTTTTTTGATGTTGAATAATTGTCTTCCATGTGTTAGAAAGGTGCAGAGCGTCATCTCTTTGTTTTTTGTCCTTTTGATGCATGGTAAGACTGCTTTTGGTTTTTCGGTGAGGTCATCGTTTGGTTTTGGCTCAAGGTGTTGTTGTTGCTCTTGCCTTTTTGATTGTGTGGTTTGTGTATCCTTTTGGTCGTAGAGCGGTAGTTAACATATTTTATTCGCGTGTTTTGTTATTGTCGTCGGTTAGTCGTATGGATCTGGAAACTAGCGTGATGGCAACTCCCTGTATTTGAGAGGGTGGTGATGGGATTTGTAGTTTAAGTATCTTTTCGTGTGTGTTGGCTTTTATATACGATGTGGTCGAAGTGCCTATTCTGGGGGTTTTTTCTTACGAGGACATCAAGAATAGGCACTGGTTGTTTTTTCCTCAAGTTCTACTGTAATTGAATCCTGGGGTGTATGGAGTTTAGGTGTTCCAGAAACTTAAGAAGTTCTTGTTTCCCGAAAGACCACATGACAAATACATCATCGACGTATCTTAGCCATAACTTTGGCTTCAGGTTTGCTGTCTGTGGTGCCTTTTCCTCGAAATAGGTCATGAAGAGGTTTGCCATCGCTGATAATAGTGAGGACCCCATTGCTGCTCCGTAGGTTTGTTTATATACGCGGTTGTCATACATAAAATAGGCACTTTTGAAGCAGTGTCGTGACAATCTATATGAATTGTGGGAGGTCTTCATTCTCAGATATTGTTGAAGTGCTTCTTCTACTGGTAGCTTGGATATAAGCTCTTAACATCGAAACTAGCTATGATACCTTCTGGTTCTATGGAAATACTGTTGAGAATGCGCGTGAAGTGTTCTGAGTTTTTAATGTAAGAATCTGCGTTTTTCACAATTGGTTGTAGGGTGCTGGTTAGATATTTTTTCCAAGTTGTATACTGCGAGTTGAAAGCACTAACTATAGGTCGAAGTGGGACTCCGTCTTTGTGGATTTTGGGCAAACCGTAGAGCTTTGGGCATCGGCTTGATTCCCTGGGTATCAGTTTTTATGTAGTTCTTCTTCTATGGGTGAATCTTTAATTTTGGATTTCGTTGTTTTTTCTAGGTAGGTGGTCGGGTCTCTGGATGATAGTTTTGTAACTTGAGTCATCGTCGAAGTTGCTTCATTTTGTCCTGGTAGTCTGAAGTGTTCATTACGACGGTGGAGTTTCCTTTATCGGGCAGGTAGTATGGTGATATTTTTGGATTCTTTGAGAGTCTTAAGGGCTTTCATTTCCTGTCGGCTGTGGTTTGGTTGAGGTGGTTTGGCGGATCTGATGACTTGGGCGACGTCTTGCCTTATCTGGCTCTGCGTTTGTTAACTAAATTTGGGAGGCTTGTTTCGACATTGGAGATGGTTTCCTCGATCGGAATTTTCTTTGGAGCTATAGCAAAGTTTACTAAACACTAATTTGTGTGGGGGGATAGTGGGTGGTTGGAGATGATTGTGGACTCTTCTGGAGTTTGGCGATGTTTGAGTTTTGTCGGTCTCGGTGCGCCAGTATGTTTAGCAGCTCTACTCGGTCCGACAGTACTCTGTGTAATTGGCGGCTGAGCTTCAGGTGAAGGTGGTACCGTTGTTTTTCTGTTTCGCTCACTTCTTGGCGATTCTGTTTATTTGTTCTTTGAGAAGGACCCTTCTTGCTTTATCAGAATGGCTATAGTTTTCCTCTTTCTTGTGTGGTGTGACAGCTTTGTGAAAGTTGGTAGCAAGCTCTGATAGCGGCAGTTGAACAGAAAGTTGAGGTTGCACAGCGAAATACATCTTTTTCCTCTCAGTTTTTTCGTAGGTCTTCGTGGCTTTGAAAATCTCCTCCCCGTAGAGGTGAACAATGTCTAGTCGTAGGCTTTCACGGATGGAACAAATTGAAGAATATATTTATCCGGGAATACATCCGTTCGTTATATTAATTCATGTTTGAAACCTGCAGACGTTTCATCAAGGTCTCACTAGGCATTCTCAATGCGTTGTTACGGTGAACTGAGAGGTGACTACCTGAGCTTTGCTGCCGTGTCGGGTTCTCACTTGTTGTTGACGGGTTTGTATTTTGCCCTGGCTAATCCTGTTTTATTTTGATGTTGAATAATGTCTTCCATGTGTTAGAAATGTGCAGGGCGTCATCTCTTTTGTTTAGATGTCCACTTTTCTCGATTTCAATGGCTTCTCGTATTAGTCTGTAATGAGTTTGTTTGTGCGATCGTTTGCAACTATCTAAATTGGAACAGGGCCGATGTTGTCTGTTTATTTTTGACAGCTAATCTGTGCTCATCTAAACGGTCTGAAATTCTCCTGTTCGTTTGTCCGACGTATACCTTGTCGCACGTTCCACAAGTCGTTCTTCGAAGGCATGACATAGCGACAGCATTGTGTTCATTATTTTTTTAATTTAGGCAGTTTCTTGGAAATTGTGTTCAGACACTTCATTGAGATATGTTACGCATGTACATTTTATAGGCACTATATTGGTTACAAAAAATATTTAAGCAAGTAAATAATTTCATACCTACCTCAAATATCTTAAGCTGGCGTGACCAAATGGGCGAAATCCAACTTAAGTTGTTTCATAGTGTTTTCCCTTTTTTCACTATTTTTTACCAGCTAATAAGTTTTCACCTCTAACGCTTCTCTAATGGCAGCGATTGTGCTAGCTTCATTTTTTCACAATTCAAAATATTTCAATTCTTGCGACGTGGCATCTTTTCACCATTTGTTCACTTTACCATTCTAATAATTTTTCACCCCTAACCCATCCCTAATGAGAGCGATTGTGCTAACTTAAGCTTTACGCTAACAGAATTCGAAAGAAAATCAGTTCTGCAGATGCCATAGTTTTTACCACCTTAATAATTATTCAGCTACCCCTAGAGGAAGCAATTCTGCTAGCTTACACCTTACGCTAACAGAATTCAAAAAAAAAATCAAATCTGACAATGTCATATTTTTTTCACCTTTTTTAACAAATTTTTTACCACCTAAAAAATTTTTCATCTCTAACGCGTCCCTAGTGGCAGCTATTCTCCAAGCTTAATTCTTAAGCTAGCAGAATTTAAGAAATTTCAGTTCTAGCGACCTCATATTTTTTCACCTTTTTTTTCACTAATGTACATAGCTACATGAAAGTTTATTTTAACTTTGGCGGATATAACATTTTTAGCTGTAACTCCGAAATTGTGGCATTTGGGTATATTTCAGAAATACAGTAGATTTGACAACAGTGTAAATACTACCATAAGACCGGCCCCGTATTACAAAACCTACTGAAACTTAAATTTATAAAAATCCTGTATGTGTATATGTGTTTGTGAAATATTAAACTGAATTTTCACTATTTATGTTGTGCAAATTTAAAATATTAGAATTGATTCTTCCTATCAGATAATATAAGGTTACTCTCAACCTGTTAACCTTTATTTCTTCTTTTTAGGAAATCGAGATAATTGTGTACTTTATAGCCCATTAAGCTTTACCTATGGTATGTTTGTGCTGTATCTATTGAGAGGTTTGCACTTGTAAATAAAATACCTTTAAAAAGAGCCTCCAGCCAAGGAGTAATGTATTTCTCTTAGCAGTGATGTCTATAGAATAGTGAAAATAACTTCCATATGCTAGCTACTATGCAACTTTAATAACTCTGACTCCAATTTAAGTAACCATTTCCAGTAAAAGTATTCCTGTTTTTCAAGCAAAATAATGTGTAAATCATTGCTAGTTTTGATGGTAGTTTGTATTGCAAGTAAGATGTTTTATTAATATTATTAATAAAATAAATAATTCAGTATAGCATGTATTATTAGCTAATAAATACTCTAGATTTTGACATAGGAAAAACGTTGTATTGTAATAAGTACAGGCATGTTTTATTTCCGTTTAAGCAATCTATATGAAGTACAAACGTAACAGAAAGGAATCAGTTTGTTAAATAAATGTTCTTAAGTAAGTGAACTGAAATAATTACTGCTGCTTTCCATCCTTTTCTTCTGTGCTAAATTAATATTTCTGGCGAATATCTGATGCAAGATAGCAGGAAAGAAAAATGTTCATAAAATTAACAGCAGTGCAAAAGTTTGGCATTCGCAACTGAAAACACTTCCAGAAGTATCCAGCATCATATAGAGGACGTGTGCTGTTTCAAATGGTGCTATTCATTTCAGAATGGTAGAAAGTACAATAAATTTAAAGCTTAACTTGGAAGGATAACGAACCTACGTTGTTTATTTATTGGGTCGCCATCATTTAATTATCAAACCTTAATCTTTATTTCTCTAATGTGCCGACGATGGTCCCGGTCTGCTAGCGGACCTGCTCTACCGACCGTGTTAAACACGGTTTGAGGTTGCAGGTGCGGATTTGCTTCGGATCCTAGACTGGTCATTCCCGACAGGACGGGACCCCCCAGTCCGACACCTCAAACGGCCATCGACTACCATCCCACACTACAAAGGTAAATGCGTTCGTACGACCGACCATCCATCCAGGGGTACAATCTAGCTTTAGGAATTGCCTGTGCGAGGCCAACCCAGTATGGAGAGCCACCGGTACCCTCACCCAGTAGGGCTCATCTCTCCACCCGCACTTCACATTTTGGAATCTCACGAACACTCCAGTTCGTTTAGTATGTCCACACCGATGGGTGACACGTTCGACTTCCTACAAGTCTACTTCTTTTACTTTTCTGGACGAGACTGACATCCGCTTTCAGGTGTAGACGCCTCTACTTGCGGGACGCTTTGGCCCAGTATTGGGAGTAACAGCCAAGAGGTTGGCAAAGGGATCTCGTCTCGAATACTAGGTCGAGCCCCATACAGGGCGATGACCCGACATCTCAAGCGACAGTCGCCAAAATCCCGCAGGAAAGCAGGTCTGACGACTACTTGTATTAAAGACTTAACAAGTCCCCCTCGTTCCCTAGTACTCAATCTCGAAGAAAAGTGATTTCGGCGAACTACTTGTGTAAAGTTTTGACAAGTCACACTCGAGGGTGGGGACCCTCTCCTTCCCTAGTTAGTAACGGGCACCGCCTTGTCGCCAGAAACAAGTTCTGGAATGACTCCGAAAGTTTAATGAGTAGCCACCGAGAAGTATTTTTGACTATTCCGCCTAAATTCTACTATGGAATTATCAGACAGGAACGAAATTCTACTCTCGAGGAATCCGTTCCTTCGTCTATAACAGCCAAATATTGGATGGTAGAGTTTAAAAGAGGCTGTACACGAAGACGAACATTCCAGTGCACTTGTTGACCTAATGGGGTTACCCCACAAGAAGTGATGAACAAAACCCAAAAAAATGGTATTCTATCACCATCAAATGAAAGTGCGCAAGGTAGCAGACATAGTAGACGTTTGAAAATGTAAGACAAATGGGTACCGCGATTACTCTCACGGGAATAAGAACAGCTTACCCAGGATGTCTCTGTTGGGAGCTTGGAGAAGCAATAAATGTTTCTCCGTGGATAACAACTGGGTCTATCACTTCACTCCTGAGATTGAAACAGAAGAGAAATATGGCGCACAGAATACATAGTTCCATTTGCAGGCAAGGTTATACTGCCAGTTCTTTGGAGGCGCGTTGGTTAATTTTCACTAATTCACCTTTAGACAATAAAAACAATAAACGGCGAATACCATGCCTTAATATTTCAGTGTTACGATTTCAACAATAAAAAAGGGGCCTCTGACGACAAAGAAAGTCTCATATTCCTGACGACAAAGCACTAATGAAAGCATATCGATATCGGGATGGCAAAAATCAACAAGTTAGAGTTTTAATTGTTTACTCGCCACCGTATTCGCCAGATTTAGTTATCCTAGATTACTTTCGGTTTGCATACAGAAATAAATGGCTCGGTTGAAAGTGATTTGCCACCAATGAAAAGCTGCCTTTTATAACTATTTGACGAACTAGAAGATTCTCACTATAAATTGGGTACTGAAGCTACTGAACATCGCTGGGAAAACTTAATTGAGTTAAAATAAGACTGTGTATAGAAATAACGAAATTCTTTAACATTTTGTGTGTTTCTTGTACCACTATAATTGTATTATATACAAAAATAATTTTTTGAAGAAATGAAGATTTGTCAACCATAGTATTATGGAGTTGATTTTAATTCACCACTAAAAATATTTACTTTGAACCCATGAAAAGAGAACTGGGTCTATCACTTCACTCCTGAGATTGAAACAAAAGAGAAATATGGCGCACAGAATACATAGTTCCATTTGCAGGCAAGGTTATACTGCCAGTTTTTTGGAGGCGCGTTGGATAATTTTCACTAATTCACCTTTAGACAATAAAAACAATAAACGGCGAATACCATGCCTTAATATTTCAGTGTTACGATTTCAACAATAAAAAAGGGGCCTCTGACGACAAAGAAAGTTTCATATTCCTGACAACAATGCACTAATGAAAGCATATCGATATCGGGATGGCAAAAATCAACAAGTTAGAGTTTTAATTGTTTACTCGCCACCGTATTCGCCAGATTTAGTTATCCTAGATTACTTTCGGTTTGCATACAGAAATAAATGGCTCGGTTGGAAGTGATTTGCCACCAATGAAAAGCTGCCTTTTATAACTATTTGACGAACTAGAAGATTCTCACTATAAATTGGGTACTGAAGCTACTGAACATCGCTGGGAAAACTTAATTGAGTTAAAATAAGACTGTGTATAGAAATAACGAAATTCATTTAACATTTTGTGTGTTTCTTGTACCACTATAATTGTATTATATACACAAATAATTTTTTGACGAAATGAAGATTTGTCAACCATAGTATTATGGAGTTGATTTTAATTCACCACTAAAAATATTTACTTTGAACCCATGAAAAGAGATTCTTTTACATTTTGTTGAAGGATAGAGACCAGAAAACTGTTTCAACAAAGGAAGAATTTGAAAGTTACCGTTGTGAACATATTTCCTACAAATTTTTGATAATACTTTTTTAATGTACATACTTGGTTTTACAGTGTCTTTAGCCTTTAAATATATGGAAGTGAGCCCACAATACGAAGACATTAAAAATTTTAATACATGTTTATTTTCTGCCTTCTTTATACTCTGAACTACATCGATGACTCATAGAAGTCAGTCTCCACAACAACAAAAAATAAATTACAATTCACGATCAAACGAAGACCATAAGTGGGCAGAATGTCTGGTAGGTTTACGACATATAAACAGTCGATGGCGAAGGCTTTTTCTCCGTATTGTTTAATCCTATTTAGGTGCTGGCTTTAAATAAAAGCTTATTATAATGACTTGTTAAGATAGTTTAGAAATCTCTACGACACTGCAAATGAGAAAGGTATGTAGCAATAAATATTAATAGGCTCTACATTTGTTCACAGACTTTTAGACTTTTTGTATAAAAGCCAAACTTCTATGACACAATAAATGTTGAATAAAATTCATTTCCTGTCTTGGGTATTAATTATAAATCAGTTTTACCGAATTATGTTGTTTGTTTTTCTAATGTAGCTTGTGGGTGTTTGAAACCACCTTATAGGCATATAAACTTATTTAATTTAATTAGTAGAATATGATAATTGGACATATACCAATTGGTTGCCTTCTCATATCTATATATTTAGTTAAAAAATATAATTTCCTTGTGAATGATTTAATGAAGATATTTTAAAGGAATATTTCAATTATTTTGTTTATGACTATACCATATATAGTGTTACCGAACAAATTGATTCTGTGTTGACACGACTGCCAAATATTGGATTAAAGCATTCACGTAACCTACAAACATATTTAAGAGAACAAAAAAACTATAAATAAATCCATTGTTGATATCATTCACGAAAAAATTGCTTTAATGTGATTTAATACAACAAGAACCATATGAGTAACTTGGTGCATTGGTGGTCTAGACTCTAAACAACTTAGCTATCAAATAACTGTCAACATGTTACTGAAAGCTAACAACACAATTGCGAATTGCCTTTTTTAGTTTATTTTACCTGTTCATTAGGTTTTGACTCCTCAGGTTTTCTTGCAACAGATTAATATTTGAAATTTTAAATTCGGAATAAAATGTGTCACGACAATTTTGAAAAATTGCTCGGATTACTGGCAGATATTCTGATAGGAAGTGAAGGCTAGAATATGGTACTAACCAGCACAGGTACCCATAGGATAGACTGAGACTAATGGCCTTGTTGAAAGAAGAAAATTTGGAAGTAAAGGAATAAACTTATGGAAGTGATCTCCAACCGCCAAATTGTGTATCAAAAAAATTGTAGACGAACAATAAACATTGAAACAAAGGGAGAATTTGAGAATTGACATTCAGCTAAAACACCTAGCGATTGATAACCACTCTAGATTTGGAGTATCACAGAAATGCTAGTTGATCATATTCTAACCATATTTTGTGTCTGTGAGAAATAATTTCAGTACACGCAACCAGTAATTTGGGGAATTGTTCAAAATTGCCTGACTACTGTGTTCCCCATTTATAATTTCAAATACTTCTATGTAGGAGAAAAAAACTACGTTATTAGTTGTCTATTAATAATAGTCCAAAAATCAGCATAATTTTTTTGGTCCGATTATATTATAGATTTTCCTATGTCGAACCATATTTCCTTAAGATATTCTGCAAAGTTATCAGGTAAACTAAAATTAATAATTAATTTATTAGTAATTAACATATCTTAGACTATTGCAGAAAATAATGTCATTTTCTGATGAATTTTTCTACCATTTCCGTTGTCGGTAATCGATTCCATGCTTGTAGTCAGTACTAGTGATGTGCCGGATCATCAAAATTGTATATCCGCAGATACGGATCTGAATACGGATATTTGGTCCCAAGATCCGATATAGATACGGATCTTGACTTTTATAGAGTACGCGGCGCAAATATTGCACATATTCCTTTGGAAAGAGACAATCTTTTATGGACAAAAGTTATTGACCTCTATAAGAGTTAACTCCCATAACCAATGACATTAAAGTATTAAAGCTACCAAGATGCTCTTTTTGAAATACAATTTACCATTACTTAATTTTAATTATGACTGTTACCTTTTTAAGTTTCTCCAATTGTCACTGTGTTTTGAATCGAATGTCAACACTTCATGTGACACGAAGTATTAATATAGTTAAATAGAATTTGAAATAATATAAGATTTAAGTTTCGTTTGTTTTTTCTCATTGTAAAAGTGATCTATAATACTTAAATATTTTATTAAGCTTAACACGAATATTTAAGCCAATTTATCTCATAAAGATATTTTAAATAATATTTTATATAAACTTCCTTTAATGAATATTTAAATATATCATCATTTTAATAAGCTTATTACCAAGATGTGATTTAGTACCTTTGAATTATGTACTATCGGTAAGGTACTCACTTCACCATGATGAATGTTTGCAATATAAAGGTGCTAAATATTATTAAAAAAAAAATAATCTAAATGGAATTTAACAGTTTCTCATTCTTACCTAATCACCTATATATAAAATTTCATCTACAAAATAAAAATTAATAAGGTAAAAGATCTGCCAAAAACTAACGGATACCGATACGGATTTTTCTTCTCCCTCGGATATCCGCTGATACGGATACGGATATCCGGCACATCACTATTCAGTACATACTGAAGTCTTTAAGGCAGTATAGCATTACTTGCAACTCGACTTAGATAAATTGGCAGTTTATTCAATATGTAGTTTATTTTAAATGGAAGCTTGTTTTAGCATAGTGTCAAGCAGACTATCGAAGGTAACTCTCTCCTGGACAAGTACTTGTCAACAATGGGATCGATTATTATTGTATTTTTTGTAAAAAACACCAAGGTATGAACGGTAAAAATGTATTTTGAAATATTTATCAGTCACTGATCCAAAGTTGAACTACAAGGTCAATTACCACTGCCCCGTCTACAATAATGGAGTGAAAGTATATCCGATAAAATTTACAATGTTGTTCTGAATACATTTATATATATACGGTTATTTTGTTTGATGTTGTAAAGAACCACTTTGTTATCAATATTTCAATATTTGTGTGAAATATTTATTAGAATATATTGTTATTATTACCATACTGTCAACCTTTGATTTTGTTATGTGATGATTGTATTTTTTATATAACTCACTGACAGAGATTGTTCTTCTCCTATAGTTTTATTTATACAAGGTGTTTCTAAAATAGGGTTCTGCTTTGTATAGAATTCATTAAAATAAGCCAAAAAGTCCCTATTAACATGTGCTCTAAAAGGCACCCTTCAGGAAGTTATACGTGGTTAAAAGGGCTCAAAGAAAAATGTTTTTTATTTATATTTTTCACGTTTACTAATTAAACACTGCAAAGCTCAATTGACAGTTTATGAATAACTTAAATTATTAAGCGTTGTGGCAACATCAGTCTTTTATTTGCCTAGGTAAATAGATTTTTGTAATTGTTGGCCTAGTAATTTAAAGAGCAGAGTAATTTTCAAACTTACAATTTACTGGAAAACCATTGGAAATATAGGCCGCAGACCCTCTTCGCTAACCTAAATAGGACGCTTATGATTTGCAAGTCGAAAAACAGAGTAGCACATCTTATTTTTATAAAAAGTTATGTAAGACCCAACATATTTTTCTATTAGGGCACATGTTAATAAAGACTTTTTGGCTTATTTTAATGACACAGCAGAAGTTTGGAACTCTATTTCAGAAACACCCTGTATAAAAGTTATTTAAGACAAATATGAAGACGATTTTTTATTCGGAAACTCTAAATTCTGTTTCACTATCTCATTGGCAAACTGTTGTGTGCCAATGATTTATTTATATAGAGCTAAGGCGTCCTACATTCTCAGAAGAAAAATCTAGTATGTCCTGAAATCAAAGTATCTTTCTAAACAAATATAATTTGTGTAACCTATTCTAAGCGGCAATTAAGGCAATTACAACATTTCGCCAAACTGTCTTCCCTTTAGTTCTGATAGTCCCGATTAGATGCATTTTCACTTCTATACAATGTCAGACTATCCAACTTCAATTTTGTCTGCATACACCATTTGCTAAATCTGCAGGGCTCATTTCATGAGGGTGATTATGCAATACGACTTTATCTCCTTAATAGAATTCAGTAGAATGTATTATTAATTAATACCGGGTTTTCGTTCAGGCAGTAATAGTAGGCTTATCCTTGACAGTTCTTGAGTAGCCTATCAGCTTTCACAATGTTAGTCTAAACAAATACTAATTTCATTTGAAGATCTTTCCAGCATGTCAAAATGCAGATTAATTGGGAACCATAATATCTTTCCGAACAATTATATGGGGCTGTTATCAGTCTATATGCCAGCGGGAATAGAGAGAGAAGATGCTTTTCTAGAGTCCGACTGAACCTTTTTACCATGCTAGCTGCTCTATTCAAATGCTTTCACTGTAGTTACCTCTTAATTCGGTACTGCAAGCACTTTGAGTCACTAGCTTAGGTAATCCACAACTGTTATCTCTTAAATTATGAGAATATTTACATATTTGATTTTGATAATACCTTCTTAACTTTAGTAACATTTGTTTTCCGAATTAGATATAACATGCTGGATGGCTACTGGTCAATCAGGGCAAACCGGACTCCCACAGTTAGGATTAGATATAACATTTCATATTTTGAAAAATTATCTGCTATGTCAAAAATGTGCGTATAATCTTCTCTAATCCCTACTACATTATTTATAAATTAGATTGCTTTTACTTGCAGTTTCCAACAAAAATACTTTTGATGTTTTTTTTCTTTTTTTAAATTGTTGGCATCGGAAGTTTGTCTTTGCTCTATCACATAGTAATTTAGTAACACCATTCTTCACTGTATTTGGGTGATTTGAATTAAAATTTAGCTATCTGTTAGTATGAGGCGGTTTTCTATAAACCTCTGATTCGAATGAACATTCCCTTCCTGTTATTAAAGAACGGGTCAATATATATAGTGAGTTTTCTAAAAATAATTGCTGGCTTGCCTCAAGGCCCCTATTGGATGACTGACTTTATATTTGTCTTAAATAACTTTTATAACTTTATATACTTTTAAACCGACTACTAACAGATAGCTAAATTTTAATTAAAATCACCCAAATACAGTGAAGAATGGTGTTACTAAATTACTATGTGATAGAGCAAAGACAAACTTCTGATGCCAACAATTTAAAAAAAGAAAAAAACATCAAAAGTATTTTTGTTGGAAACTGCAAGTAAAAGCAATCTAATTTATAAATAAAGTAGTAGGAATTGGAGAAGATTATACGCACATTTTTGACATAGCAGATAATTTTTCAAAATATGAAATGTTATATCTAATCCTAACTGTGGGAGTCCGGTTTGCCCTGATTGACCAGTAGCCATCCAGCATGTTATATCTAATTCGGAAAACAAATGTTACTAAAGTTAAGAAGGTATTATCAAAATCAAATATGTAAATATTCTCATAATTTAAGAGATAACAGTTGTGGATTACCTAAGCTAGTGACTCAAAGTGCTTGCAGTACCGAATTAAGAGGTAACTACAGTGACTTTCTCTATTATCTTTTTTACAGAGGCTTCATCGCTTCCGCCATCTGCTAATTGAGTCGGTCGAGCTAGGGTCAATGCTTGTCTGGCTTCGTGGTCCCGAAGTCCATCCAAAAATGCTTGCACTGCTAACCTTTCTATTACATTTTCCGGTGTGGCTGCATAGGCAAGGCGAACCAGACGGGCAATGTCAGCTTCAAACTCTTGTAAGGATTCATTTGATCTCTGGTGGCGATTTTTCAATTGGGAGTGGTAGACGTGCTCCAAATGTGTCTGACCATACCTCAGTTCTAAATTTTTGACCAGTTGTTAGTAGTCTTTTTGCTCCGAGGTATTCAATGTTTGTAAGATATCTGTAGCATCCCCTCTTAAGGCTAGGGTTAATGCGATTGCCTTCTCCTCTGCCGACCATTCGTTTAGCTTAGCTGCAGCCTCGAATTAGCGATGATAATTAGTCCATGATGATTTCCCATCAAATTGGGGAGGCATCCTTTTGTGTCCTGTCCACCCGAGGCCAATTTTCGAATCCACTACTTCCAGACTTTTTCTGCTTTCGGTCTTTCGTGGAGTTTCTCCCCTTTGTTTTGCCACTAGCTGCTCTTTTATTTTGGTGATCTCGCCCTCCATTATCTGTTTTAACTCTTCTATGGTTTCGTTTTTAACTGTCGTCTGACTAAGTTCTTCAACTATTGTTTGCTTTAGTTCTTCCATCCGTGTTTCATATTTGACCGTTGTCTGCTTCAGATCTTCAATCTGGGCTTCGTTTTCGACCATTGTCTGCTTTAGCTCTTCCATCCGAGCTTCATTCTGGACTATTTTATCTTCTAGCATTTCTGAATTTTTCTGTACCATGCTTTTCAAATTTTCTTCTAGGGATTTAGAATTTTCCAGTAATTTGTGTTCCAGGCTTTTAGAATTTTCTAGTAATTTGTCTTCCAATGTTTTAGTATTTTCGTGTAAGGTTTCTAGAGTTTTTGAATTTTTCAGTAATTTGTCTTCTAGGATTTTAGAATTTTCTAGCAATTTATCTTCTACAGCCTCTTTCATGATTTTAGAATTATCTTGAAATGTTTGTAGTTTACTTTCTAAATTGTCTTCCATTTTTTTTTAATAGCATACTCATATCTCCATTACCAGAAACTTCAAACAAATAAGTATCGGGATCGTTACCTTCATTTATTAGAGCATCTCGTAGGCGTTGTACTAATTCATTTTTCTTCCCACTAATTTCTAAATCCCTTTCTTCAAGTTCTTTTTTCAAGTCCGTCACTTTCAATTGGTCCAAATTCACGTTTTTAAACATTGTCAGTCTATTTATTTTTCACTTCAAAAGTTCCACAAATACACCTCACACCTGACACCACTGTAATGTTTTTATTTTCACACTCGGGTTCAGTTCAGTTCTTGGATTTATTTAAAAACACAGTCCAACTCACTCTAATTTATTTTCACTATTTTACACAATTTATATTCACAGAAACTTATTTACATTTTATCTTAACTATTCGATACGACCGACGAAAACCGAATGCCTCCTATCGCCAGCTATTTCTTATTTATATATTTATCTTGGAATTGTCTGGTACGTCCACGAACCATCGGGAAACTCCTTCATGTTCTGGAAGCTTTAAGGGAATTCCCAGTAACGTCAGCGGTCCGCCTGTTGAGAGAAAAACATTTCGGGTTCCCAGAATTTATCGGAATAATGTCCCTTCCACGAATTGGTTGATGGCCGTTTGCACCAGCTGTCGGATGAATTCTCGTACCAATATATAGATATGAAAAAAAAACAGTAATAGTCTTACC
The DNA here is from genome assembly GCA_034190945.1 of Octodonta nipae. NCBI lineage: Eukaryota > Metazoa > Arthropoda > Insecta > Coleoptera > Chrysomelidae > Octodonta > Octodonta nipae. Next base: position 50,128,593 of record CM067221.1, on the reverse strand, counting down.
CTTTAATGATTGCACATAAACATGGTTTTTCTAAAATAGGGTTCCACACTTCTGCGGTGTATAGAGCTCATTCAAAAAAGCCAAAAGTCCCTATTAACTATGAGCCCTAAAATGCACCCTAAGGAAGTTATATGCCCTTAAAAGGCCTCATACAAAACTTTTTTTTGTTATTTACAAAACGGTCCAAAATAAATAGAAAAATATGTATGGGTCTTACATAACTTTTTATAAAAATAAGATGTGCTACTCTGTTTTTCGACTTGCAAATCATAAGCGTCCTATTTAGGTTGGCGAAGAGGGTCTACGGCCTATATTTTTTTATTTCATTTTTTTACAATTTTACGTAAAACATATTATCTTTGCCCAAATCTATATTTCCAATGGTTTTCCAGTAAATTGTAAGTTTGAAAATTACTTTGCTCTTTAAGTTACTAGGCCAACAATTACAAAAATCTATTTACCATGGCAAATAAAAGACTGATGTTGCCACAACGCTTAATAATTTAAGTTATTCATAAACTGTCAATTGAGCTTTGCAGTGTTTAATTAGTAAACGTGGAAAATATAAATAAAAAACATTTTTCTTTGAGCCCTTTTAAGGACGTATAACTTCCTGAAGGGTGCCTTTTAGGGCACATGTTAATAGGGACTTTATGGCTTATTTTAATGAATTCTATACAAAGCAGAACCCTATTTTAGAAACAATTTGTATAAATGATGATGACTGACTTTTTGAAAAATGATTAAACCCGTTGGTTCCTATTGACTTGAGTATAAAAATATATGTACATTCTGACCCATTTCGACTGGTTCCACTAGTCTACAATCTTCATTAGTACACTGATTTTAATGCAGCTACTTTTACTACATACGCTAGGGATGATTTTATTCAAAATTGACTAAACCATAGTATTTTCAACCATTTAAAAATTAATAACAGTCGGTTTACTTAAATTAATACATGTTAAAATTAATATATTTTTAAGAGTTTCATCGTTTAATTATATATTTAAATAAACAATGAAATTACTAAAAAATGTCACTCCTGGATTCAAATTCACTACAACGCGATATTCAAGTTTTGAATAAAATAATCTCTAGCCTACTTTTTATAATTTGGGTTAAAAAAATAAACTATTGGGCCTTTCATTTCAGAATAAAACATCCAACTCTTTTCAAAAATACACATATGTATGCCCTCTAATTTAGAAATAGTCGCATCCAAATCAGTGATATATTGCCTCCACCAAATACTAGAAGCATTTTATCAAAATAAAATATAGCCCAAGTTACTAGCAAGATAGTAAAGGTTTTTATGAATGCAATAATAGCTACATCTGCAAATTTCCTCATAAACTAACAATTTTTTAGTTTTATTTAGCTCACTGATACTAAAATTCAAGTCTAAATGTTTGGTTTTCTACTCGTGTAGTTTGACTATTTTTGTTTCTGTTACAAATGATATAGTTACCCAGTGACCACCTATTGTTATTCATAATTGTTATTGCGGTTCATGACATTGTGCACTGTAAATAAGTTTATTCTTTTGTAGGTATACTATTTTAATGTAATTATTTTAATCATCCTGTGAATGTACCGTTATGTTTTCTGTTTCCTTATTCATGTTCTTTTAAAGTGCCTTTATGGATTTTTAATAGTATGTGCACCTTGTTCAGTCATGTCGGATGCATTATTAATGGACTCTCAAGAATGTTATTCGCTGAAGAACTTTTTGAAATTTAAAAGTTTAGAATACTAACTCGTAGGCGTACTTTATAACAGTGACGTTAAATGTTCATTAATTTTTACTTTCATATTTTCTTTTTATATATATAACTATAATATCCACACAAAAAGTATACATATATATATATATATATATATATATATATATATATATAAGAAAGTGGTTTACGGGAAGCAGCCAAAATGGTGGGAAATAAACACAAGAGTACTCTTTTTACGTATGAAGAGCTTTCGAAATAAAATTTTTGACTGAACAATTTTTTTATGTGAAATATGTATTGATTTTACAGAATATTTTTCTTTATATATATATATATATATATATATATATATATATATATATATATATATATATAATATATTTGTTTTTAAGTTTTCGCGGGCACTAAATGTTTTAGGTGGTTTCCGGAATTCATCCGAATTCATCCGCGTAGTTGATAACTGATCCCTGCCGGGATCCATGGTAAAATGACGACGTTTCGGCAGAGTCACATCTGCTATATATAATATTGCTTTTCTCAAGAAGTTCGTTGACGATATCATTTGCTGTTTTCCTAAAGGAGGTGAAGCTGAACTTTTACACATCTTTAACAGTCAAAATAAGTTTATACAATTTACCATATATTACCTGCTTCCTGTTTCTTACACAGAAAAAACTAAGTCGTATGGATATAAAGATCAAGGTAGTGTGGTGTTGGTCAGAACGACGTGTCGAAACAAATGCGATTTAAGGTTTTGTATTTCATATGTGTAAGTGTGGGCCTCCGACAAGAAGCTATCGCTTCAATACAATATTATGAAAATACTCTCTTCGAGGGTCATTCCTTTGTACGCAAGACAATATACATTATATATAATATATATTGTTTCTGGTCAGTACGCAATTGCGTACAAAGGAATGACACCTCGAAGAGAGTATTCAATATCTCTGACAGGTGAAGTAACTTGAAAATTTTATCGTGACATTCTGTCCTAGGAGTTAAGGGAGAACAGCAATTACACGGAACAGCTCCAGATTCGGAACCTGTGTGCTAATTCTCTCGAAAATCCTAGATGTCGGTCTTACATCTCGCGTCTTCAAATTTAACGAAATGTATCAAATACATAAAGAAGTGTTCGAGAGGACATTCAATTGTGGGAAGCGCAACTGATGAAGGATCCCTGACCAGAAACAATATATATTATATATACTGTCTTACGTACAAAAGAGTGACACCTCGAAGAGAGTATTCAATATTTCTGACAGGTGAAGTAATCTGAAAATTTTATCGTGACATTCGAACCTAGGAGTTACGAGAGGTCAGCAATTACACGGAACGGCTCCAGATTCGGAGCCTCTGTGCCCTAGTTTCCCGAAAATCCTAGATGTCGATCTTACATCTCGCGTCTTCAATTTACATTTACAAAATTATTATTTCATTTTTCATGTTTGATATATTGGGCACTGAACTGGCTTTATTCTCATTTATGATTTTTTGTAGTTTAACTCCTTATGTGAACAAAAAAGAGGATTTTTTATGTTAAAAGAGGTCTGTCTGATATATTAAATGAAAAATATAAAGTAGTTAAGTATTCAATATCTCTGACAGGTGAAGTAACCTGAAAATTTTATCGTGACATTCTGTCCTAGGAGTTAAGGGAGAACAACAATTACACGGAACTGCTCCAGATTCGGATCCTCTGTGTGCTAATTCTTTTGAAAATCCTAGATGTCGGTCTTACATCTCGCGTCTTCAAATCATGAAAATAGTCAAGGTCGAAACAAGAACTTCTAATACATGTGTAACTAAGACTATCACCAAAGCAAAATAAATACGGAGCAAATAGAGGGTGTTTCTAAAATAGGGTTCTGCTGAGTATAGGATTTATTAAAATAAGCCAAAAAGTCCCTACTAACATGCGCCCTAAAACGAAGTCATATGGCCTTAAAGGGCCCACACAAAAATGTTTTTTTTTCTGCTTAAATTTTCCACTCACCACTTTTAATAATTAAACCCAGCAAAAAAATTTACAGTTTATGAATAACTTATATTGTTAAGCGTTGTGGCAACGGCAGTCTTTTATTTGCCGTAGTGAACAGATTTTTGTAATTCTTGGCCTAATAACTCAATTTACTCGACAACCATTGGAAATATCGATTTGAACAAACATAATATTTTTTACATAAAATTGTTACGATTTTATAAATCTGTATATTAAAATGTAAAAAAATTGAAGTAAAAAAATTATGGGCCGAAAACCCCCTTCACCAACCTAAATAGGACGCTTATGATTTGCACGTCGAAAAACGGAGTGCACATGTTATTTAACGTGGAAAGTTATGTAGGACCCATACATTTTGTTCTATTTATTTTAGACCGTTTTGTCAATAACAGAAAAATAAACATTTTTGTTTGAGCCCTTTTAAAGGCACATAACTTCCTAAGGGTGCAGTTTAGGGCTCATAGTTAATAGGGACTTTTTGGCTTATTTGAATGAAGAAGTGTGGAACCCTATTTTAGAAAAACCATGTATATGTGCAATCATTAAAGGGTAAGACTAGTACTGTTTTTTCATATACTTAAAAATAGATTACTCTATCGTAATATTCACAAAACTATAAACTTGCTACCAATCACAAATAAATATCTCCTGAATGTGTCCCGTAATATTTTGTATCTGCAAGGTATATTTAACCGTTTTTTACCACAGATTACTTGTGAATAACAAGATTATATAACAAATCGTCGTGCACATAGTAAATGTTGGTCGTCACAACAAAATAGTAAATGTTATCCATTGTCTTACTTGATACCTTCTAAATTCGTGTCCGTAGCTTCAGCAATCAATCAATAAGATTGGTTTTTCATACAGTAAGTTAATGTCTAAGTGTTTATTGGGAAATAACACCACACTTTAAAGGAAATTGCTGTATATTCCAAACGTTTCGGGGTCTAGATCAGACCCCGTTGTCAATGGCTAAGAAACTACGGATTAAAAAGGTACAATTCCAAGATGTAAATTTAAATATTTGACAATGTTTATTATTTGATTTTTGACGTAACTAAGACAATTTTATTTGTAATATACAGAGTAGCACAGAAATTTCTAAAGATCATATAATCATAAAGTTCCTTTCAAATTGGAAGAATTTGAAAGGGAGATCTTCAGAACTTTATGTGGCGCTCCTAGGTGCGACTTTCTTTCAGTAAGTTAGTTTTCAAAATCTAGTATGTGTACTTCCCTTAGCAAAACGTGAGAAAAAATTACTTGAAAGAATTAGATTCCTATTATTAGAATCTGGTAAACCAATAACAGACTTCCAAAATATGTAATGTCCTGGAGTTAAAACATTGTTATTTTTAAAACAGTAACTGTAAGATAAGGGTAGATAGTTCAATATTCCCTCATTCATTCTCATTTGGCAGATAGTGTAAGTTGTTTGCTATTTCAGGGATAATGCCTGTGTCAAGATAATACATTTTAATTTCGTCTACTGTTGCTTTAATTTCAGTTATGAATTCGTTTATTACTATGGAGTGTTAGGTATGATATTTGCTGTTAGTCGCCTTTTTATCGATATTGTCTTTCATGTTCTTATAATATTTTTTTTGTATTTGTTTCTTTATGACTTGTTTAATGGTAATAAGGTATATAAGGACACAAATACTGGTTTTGCAAACTCAATAATAACAAAGACAAATTTTGTGGTATCTACTTTATTTTTACGGATTTATAATAGTAACTAGCCGTTACCCGCGGTTTCACCCGCGTATGGAATGTCGACTTCTTTGCATAAAAATAACTTACGAAACATATAGGCTATACAATATAAAATTTTTTCCTAACTTTGTTGAACCACCTTACATAATTATCTACCAATCCCGAATATATTTCACTGAAACTGAAAGCAGTTATGGGCCACCCTATATAACAATTCTATTTAACAATTTTTTGAACCACCTTGTATAACTGTAATTCTGCTTCACAATATAGTGCAACCATCCTGTATAAGCTGCTGTTTATTTGTCACCCAATATAACAATTTTTAATTACCTAACTATAATTCTACTTCACCCTATACGCTATATAACACTTATTTTTAACCATTTCGTAAAATATAATTTCCCTCCTCCCTATATTATAACCACCCGTTATATGCTCATTTTTCTAAAATTGTGTAAAACACAATATATAACTATAATTTTTCTTCGCCCCGTATGTCAGGTATTCTATATTTCAGGATGCAACTGTTCATGGTCTACTTTATACTTATACTCCACCCAATATTACTTTTTTTGTACCACTCTGAATAACTAGAAATCCACGAATCCCCAACATATTTTAACCAAACCGCAACTTTATATGGTCACCCTATATAACAATTTAATTCAATGTTTTTTGAACTGCCTTCTATAGCTATATAACTCTACTTCCATCTTTATTTAAATCATCTTGCATATGCTGCTGCCAATTAGTCAACTATTATAACTTATTTGTCTATCATTTTTTGAACCATCATGTATAGCCATAATTTGATTCTACAAAATATTTCAACCACACCGTATATGGTTATGGACCACGCTAAATAATCATTTTTCTGACATTTTTTAACCACCCTGGAAAATATAATTTGTCTCCACTTTATATGTCAACCACTTGACTTGTGAAAATGTGAACTACTTGTGGATATAAAACATTTTTTTAACCACCATATAAACTATAATTCCACTCCATCTTTCAACCACCCTGTATAAACAACTACTTTTAACTTTTTTTTTCAACCCATTTCATAATTATAATAATATATATAAGAAAATTCAAATCTCTTAACTTCTTTTATAACACATTTTTTGCCCACCCTGTATAAACTATTTATGATACACTGAATATACTTTTTTGAACCACCCCATATAACTTGCTCCATCTTTCACCCACATTGCATATATGCAGCTGCTTTCGGACCACTTATTATACATTTTTTTCAAGTTTCAATTCTACACCGCTCTAAGTTTCACATATCTTATATATGGAACACCCTGTAAAATTACACTTGATGTATTAGTTGATTTTTTATTGAAACATGTTATATTGGCATATTTCAAGTTTTGAATAAAAGCTAAGCTGATGCAAGTATCTAATATTGGCTGCATGCGGTGAAACCAATTGACTAATTGTGTGTTATCGATCAAGGTAGTAGTTTTTTTCGCAATATCTACCTTTCATGTCAATGTACCACCCTGTATAAATATAAATCCATCAATTCCCAATAAATTTTACCAAAACTACAACTGATTATGCGGCACCCACTGTAACAATTTTTCAAATATCTTATCTGTGAAACTAATTATGAGCTACGCTATTACCTCATAATTTTTGAAGCACAGTATAAAATATAATTTCTCTCCACACTTCATTTAAACCATCCTTCATTTGCAACTTTTCCTAACCTTGTTTGAATCACACTGTGTAACGGTAACTTCACTTTGCCCCATAATTCAGGTACTCCAAATTTTTTTTATTTTTTTACCCACACTGTATAATTATTGCTCCACTCCACGCTACATTTCAACAACCTTGTTTATGCAACTATTTATGGGCCACCCTATATAACATTTTTTCACCACCCAGTATAACATTTCTACATATTTCAACCAACCTATAATATGCTACTTGTGAACTTGTGGACAACTTGTGGTTATAAAACAAATTTTTAACTACCTTATAATAATAGCTCAAGAAAATTCAAATATCCTAACTGCTTACATAACATATTTTTTATCCATCCTGTATAAATTTCTTTCAATTTTACCCTTATCTGACCCACATTGTATATGCAACTACTTATTACCCTAACAATATAACATTTTGTTATCCGCCCTTATAAATATAATTTAACTCCACCTTTGGTCAACCACCTGGTATATAGAACTGTTTATGGGCCACTCAATATATCTTTTTTGAACTACCCCATATAATTTCCCCCTTATTTCAACCACATTGTATATACGCAACTACTTACAGGCTTTCCTATATATGGAACACCCTATAAAATGACACTTGATATATCAGTTGGATTTTTTTTAAATCGTAAGATGTTACATTGGCATATCCCGAATTTTGTATGAAAGCTAAGCTGGTGCAAGTATCTAAAATTTGGTGCATGTGGTGGAACTAATTGACTAATTGTGTATGTATTACCGAACATGGTAATAGATTTTCCACTATATCTACCGTTTCTTTCAAGGTATGGAGATAAACTGTATACCAGATTTTAAGTCAACCTATAAGCTTTGCAACAAAAAAAGATTCAGCAAAATCAGTTCAGTAGTTCTTACCTGATGAGGTAACAAACAAACAAACAAACAAACAAACAAACAGGCAACTACAATTTTATAATAGTATATAGAATATAGATATAGATACTTTACATTTCACAGCTTGAAAGGTTTGGAAAAATCCGTAAAAATAAATGATTATATAACTCTCTTGAATATGTTGATATGAGATGTAATGTTCCAAATGTAGAACTTTCGGGGAAACTAGCACATAAAGCTTCCGAATCAGGAGCCGTTCAATGTCATTGCTATCATCTGTCTGTTTTTAATTATATCCACTAGTTTTTTTTTATTCGAGGGAACTTGTTATTACATTATTGTTGGCCAATGTTTTATGCAATAACTGTTTTCTATAAGTTTCAACATGATCAACAACCGAGTTTTTGTCAGCAATATATATATAACAAAAAAATGTCTCAAGGATGCAAAGAGCACCGACAGCATGTAAACTTAAGTCAAGCAAAGGTATTTTATTCATTGCCCTATTACTTTTGAAAAAAGGGGATTTTTACAATATTTTTAGAATATATTTTTATGTCAACATATTGTATGGTAAATTATTTGCTTGTGATATAATTATTCATTAATAAAACTGTATTACAAAAGCAATTTTGAAAAATAGCCTGGATGTGCTCAAATATTTTAAAACCTATCTACTGAAATAATGTTCCTATAATTTAATCTATTATGAAGATCTGACATCTACAAATTTACTGATATGTATCAACTACATAAATAAGTGTTCAAGGGGACATTCTCTTGTGGGAAGCGGTACTGATGAAGTTTCCCTGACCAGAAACAATATATATTATATATACTGTCTTACGTACAAAAGAGTGACACCTCGAAGAGAGTATTCAATATCTCTGACAGGGGAAATTAGCCTGAAAATTTTATCGTGACCTTCCAACCTAGGAGTTACGGGATAACAGCAATTATATGGAACAGCTCTTCAGATCCCGAACCTCGGCGTGTTAGTTCCTCCGAAAATCTTAGATGTCCGTCTTTTTATCTCGCTTCTACAAATTTACTGATATGTATCAAATACACAAATAAGTGCTCGAGAGGATATTCTGTTGTGGGAACCGCAACTGGTGAATATTCACTGATCAGAAACGATATATATATATATATATATATATATATATATATATATATATATATATATATATATTATAATTGACTGTATGAAAGTGTAATTGTCTTTTTCGCTTGGGTTCAAATCTTCAGATGTTAAATAAATAAATAAATTTTATACTTACCTTGTTTATCTTACAAGTATCTATTTCTCCTCAGGTTCACTTACACTTTTTTTAAATTTTGAAATTATATTTGCACTTTACTGTTTCTATTCTAAAATATCAAATTACTAATAATCAAATTTCCAAATTTTCAATTAGGTAATAATTTACTTAAAATTTTCCACAATACAATACTGATACAAGCTTTCTTTCAAAACAAAATAAATTTCCTGTCACTTAAATATTCTTAAATTTCTATTAAATTGTGTTCCTTTATTAAAAATTCCAAAATTTTTTAATACTTTTACTGGTACAATTTACCACTCAATTGAAATTCTTGTGCTGGTTTGCAATTGGTTTTCCAAATACTTTTGATTTTTTAAATCTTTTATACCATGAATACCATAATCTTCTTTTTATCGGCCATTTATATAAATTACTTACAATTTTCCTCTACCAAATAAATTTAAATTCAAATTTTTCAGGTTACTTATTTTTCTGACATGGCACATTAAATTTGTTTTATATCATGGGACATTAACTTCGTTGTCATGGAAACTGAATTTATGAGAACGATATTTTTGATATTATGAGTCCCTGCATAAATTTCTTTATGTAAGTATTCAAATTTTATTAAAATCTGCATGATATAATATCTAACTTTATATGCCACCTTTTATCCTTTCAACAATTTGCTTTTGAAACATTTTTTTTTATATTGTTTGTATTTTTAGGTTAACTCTATCTTTTTATATGATTCCTGCAATTTCCTTGTTTTGTTATATATGTATGATTTTCTTTACACTATCCCAATTATTTAACTATTCAAATTGCCAAAAATTTTATATTATTTCATGTCTGTTTAAATCCATTACAATATATATATATATATATATATATATATATATATATATATATATATATATATATAAATTGTACAAGAGAATGACACCTCTCTCTTAATATATTTCCTGAATACAAAGGCGTCGGGCATCGATAGGAATGGACAAAGAAGGAGGAGAAGTGGTTCGTTATGTGCGAAATAAAACTTATATATATAAGTATTTATTTTAGATAAAAAACTCAAATTTATATATCTATTTAAGTTAACATATTTGCCGCCCCCAAGCCAGTTTGTACAAGCCCGTAAATTATTGTTATTCAACAAATTTTATATTTTCATTAAGAATTAACTTCCCGACATATGTCCATTTTCAGTTATATTCAAATTGTTTAATGTTTATGATTTACTGCATTTGATGTTCCCATTTTTTGAAAAAGGTTATGTTTATGTTTATGTGTTTGGTAAATATGGCAGCTATACTTTTAATTATCAAGCCACAAACATAAAAACAGATTCTAACGACTTGAGAACTTTCGCCTTTTTTAAAATCGGTTATAAATGGATAATATGTAATGATTTCAGATTTTATCGGTACTTGTTCGTTTACAGAATTATTATTACATATGGGTCAAATAACTTCACTTTATGATAACATATTTCCGAGGTTTTACAAACAATTGTACGCAAGAGAGTATATTGTTTCTAGTCGAGAACCTTCATCTGTTGCGCTCCCCTCAACTGATTGAAATCTAGAATAATTGTTTAGTATTTAGCATTTCACTAATTTTAAGATTTTAACGAAATCTAGGTAGTTTTCCTGAAGAACACTGTTAAATACTATTTTTCGATAAAAACTAAATACGTAGATTGTTAAAGAATCATCTTTGCTTCTCAAAAGGCATCGACGGAAATCAGCTAAATATTAAATAGCAGAAACTAATGTAAAAATTTTAGCGTACACTATGATTCGCTAATACCGTTGTTAATGTTGTGTTTCAAATTTTTGTAATTTTTTTTTTTGGAATCATACTATCAATTTCTTGTGTCTACATCCTAATTTTTACGGACTTTATTGTTAAACTGATTAAAAATTCATCGGTTAATATCAGAACCCTTTTCTTTCGTACGTGATGGCAGACACCCGACAATATATCTAGATTCTAAGAAGTTAAAGTGGATATTGCGTCAACATCCAAGCTGAGGTCGTCGAGCTTGTGATACCTATAGAATTCTTCGTTTCATTACAGTCTAAAAGTCTTAACTGTGTGCTTAGAAAATGATTTGCTCAACTTGATATATAATTTATGGATTAAGAAAATAAAGTCTGATAAGAGAATAAATAGCCAATTATCTACTGAATGAATTTCTATATGTTGTATAATCATCGACGATCAACTACAGTCAATTCTTAACCATAATTTTTACACATCCTAGCTTTTTGTACTTTCAGTTCTCAGAAGAAATCTGTAAGAAAACTACTTAAAATCAGGTGGTATGTAAATCTATCGAATAAGGAAAATTATAAAGAAATCTTTTAATAACTGATATTTTTTAAATTCAGGGAGGAAAGATCACCTAGCCTTTGAATTATATCAAATAAATATTAAGATTGCAAATATTTAAATGGGAAAGACCATCACCAATCTCTGGGCGTCAGCAGAACTTTAAATTTATTTTCGAAGTCAGTAAACAATTCCCATGACCATAGTTCTGTGGAGAGTCTCCGGGTTAAGCCACGGAACCAAATTGTAGAACAGATTTAAGAGAAAACAATATAATCAAAATACCTAAGCAAGGAATTTTACCCAAAATGCTATTAAAAGTAAATTTAGAAGAAGTGTAGGTACATACATTTTTCCCAATTCTTGTAAATATAATAAATAAATTCTTGTTATTCATAGCTGGGCCATCGAAAATAACTAGGTGTATGTAGATAGATAAGTTCTAGTGACATATATAAAAATAAATGTTCAAAATATATAAAATATATAAATTTTAAATGCTTGAGGCGCTATCCGTCCTATAACTTACTAAACACTGGTGCCTGAAGCTTTTAAGTTTACCTATTTTCTATCTCGAAAAGATCTATATTTATATACGTCACGAGAATGAAAATGTCTACGTACGCCTATTAGATCGAGAGATCTGAATTAGAAGTTCAACCACGATTTTCCGAGTCCTGTCTTCTGGAGTACTGAAACGTTCTATGAGGTACTTACAATTCAAGGAAAAATCCTAGAGTTTCCTAGGGGATTTTCCTGTGAAAATTAGATTTTCTAAATAAAAAAAAGTAGGTGTTGCGACGATTTTCTGAGTACTGTCATGTTAATAAAACGATAGGTTACCATCGATTTTACCAAGAAATTTTTTTGGCAGGAGGGTAGTAATGGGTCTAACGGTTGAAATCGATATATAACATGTAAGAAAAAATATTTATCTGAAAAAAAGATGAAAATTTTCCGCACAATTTTCCAAGTGAAATTTCATTTATCCTCACGATGTTTTTCTAAGAACCGCCCTCTACTGAGAGTTACATATGCTTGACCAGCCGCCAGTGAATTTCAATTCTACATACATTACAGCAGAATCTATGTTGTTACCCTGCATCTTGTGATCTGTTAATGCCATGATAAAATCAAGGATAACATATGCATATTTCTATAGTACCATAGTTGGATTTAGCTGGAAAAATTAGTATAATATGTTCCCTATCCTTTTTAAAGAAAAGTTGATAGAAAATGTGTACAGCAAACCTACATTTACTGACCAATACCTGAATAAGGTATCTAACTGCAATCCAAGACAGAAACGGGGAATGTTAAAAATTCTAACAGAGAGAGAGAGAGAGAGCAATCCGTATAAGTGAGCCTGAACACCTTTAAGCCGACACTGAGCACCTTCAAAAAACTCTTATACATACTAGGTATTCGGAACATGAGATCAGGAAAGCAGTAGATTCCAGTAGGAAGCAAAAAGACAAAAAGTAAAGATGGAAGAGCATCATTAAAAATAATAGCCCCACTACCCTATATAAATGATGTAACAGATCACATTTGCAAGTTTTTACAAAAACACAGTGTAAAGACTTTCAACTAGCTAAAATAACTAACTGGAGCCTAAGACCTGATAGAAGAGACTTGTTTTCTACAGTAGTAGTATATCGTATTCCGGGCACATTGGAACTGGTGTTCATTATCAGAACTACAAAACGCAGTATTAACACCTTTTTAAAAGATCAAAGGGATACCTGCCTAAAAGAAGAGCCGGAAAATTCCCAATAGCAGGTCATTCCTTTACAGAACATCAGAATATTGCATGGCATTGGGCAGCATCAAGACCATTAAATAATCATAATGTTCCGAAGCCACTGTGTAAAATGAAAATTAAAACGTCTACTACAGCAGTAGAAGAAACTTAGGAGAAATAAATTCTACGAAACCACGGTCAATATACCTTTATAGCCTATTTTCAGAATACTTTTTGTGAAGTTCCAATGACGATCGTCATCATGTGTGAGCACAGACCGTTAATCTTACCAATTTCTATGATATATTTCCAGTGCCAATTTTCTGAAAACAGTGTTTTCTTCATAATAGAAAAATGTATGGAATCAGCTCCGAATCTACCTTCAGTTTTCTTTTAGACTTTCTTGAAAAACGTCAAATCTCACGTTACATAAAATTATATGGTACACATCCCTGATGTTCTTTGACATAAATTATCGAAATTTATAAAGCCGTTTTAGAGTAATCAATGAGCATACATTAAAAAGGTTTCCTACTAATTTATAACTTCCTCATTTTTTGAAGTCGGTTATTAAATATATTTGAAAAGTCCTTATATTTTTACTACAAAAACTAGGCTTAAGTCGCATCCAATACAAGTGGATTGCATTAGTAATAAATATTACTTTTCATACATTTAAAATTATTATCGTAATCAAGTACTATAATCATATAAATATAAATCATTGAAAAGCAGTTAATCCATTAGCGGATCCAGGAGGTGGGCTAAGGGGCCGAAGCCCCTCCCCAAATCATCTGAGTGGTATGCTTTATTAGTGTTTATTGTACTAAAATCAACCATCAGTGACGTCAAGCCCCCCCAAACGAGATCAAGCTCCCCCCAAATGACAATCCTGGATCAGCGCCTAAGTTAATCTATAACATTTTTGTTAAGAAATTGGCAATACACCACTTGTTTCACTAGTTTTTGTTAGATTGAATACAATAATATTAATAAACTTATTGAATAAGTCCTCTGAAATATTTTCATTTTTGTCGAAAATAACCATCTTAACATACCTACTAATATACCTATCCATATTTTTTCCTTATTTAAAGACAACTAAATTAGAATTTTAGTACTGATTATTCGGCAATCAATTCCCAAATAAATTATTTTTAAAAATAACTGGCCTGTAACTGAGATTCTTTTAAAATATCAGGTGACATAGGTTTGATGTACATCAAAACTGTAATACATACATCAAAAATCACGTTGTCAGATTTAAGATGGAAATCGATGCCTTTCTAAACAAGATAACATCTAGGAACTCAATGTTCATACATGGGTCCATAAACGTGGGAAACAGTTTTATGTGGGTGTATTTCAATAAAAATCGAAACCGTTCGTCGAGCACGTTACATATTATCATCATAAAATCAATTTCGGCTCCACCTATAAAGGAATTAACCATTTTATAAACCTACTCAGTTCACTAATTTAGTTAAATACTAATTAAATATTTTGGCAGAAATAAAAAAGTTATCATCACTTGATATTTGGTTAAATGTTTGTGTATGGAAAATAATGTTGCATGTTTTTTAGCTTAATATATAATTATTTTCAACATCGTTTATAATATTTTTTCTGCACATGGTGATTAGATATTTAAATAACTCGATGTAAAAATTATGCAAATGAAATTGTAAATGTGCTAGTGTAACAATTATGAATCCATATCAGCCACAAATACTTCTAGATCAGTGATGAAATCAAAAATTCATACCACAACTAAAACAATTTTTAAACTGTTGTCCATTTTTTATTAAATTTGAAGAAATGATATTTCATTAAAGAAAATGAAGAAAACGGAATCAATTTCTTAATAACGAAACACTTTTGTCTCATACATTAATATAGTATATATAGTTAAATTAAAACGTAAATAATTAGCGGTACTACCATAAGTTTCTACGGTTGTAATTTTAAGAATAGTTTAAATTTTAATTGTTTATATGACAAATAGAGCAGCCTGCTGTTGAAACCATAATTCATTTAATCATGGAAATCATAAATCTAAGACACAAGTTATTTTCATCTAAAAACCATCGCCTTGGCAATTGAAGTATTTCTTCTTTTTTTATTAGAGTTTCGTATGTACAATATACGGATACCCTTATAATATCACTCCGGATTTCTCCCTCTTTCATATCACAGCAATTTTCTCCTAAACTCCTGGACGGAAAAGGTTGAAATTTGGTACAAGTGTATAGTTTGGTCACCCAATCAGGAGTACATATCGTAAATGAAGAAATTTTAGGGGTACTTCTGGGGGGAAAAACTAAAACCTTTTCTCCGAAACTATAAGCCGTAAAATTTTGAAAAAAATAGAGATATAGGGCTTTACCTGAATTTTACCGGAAAAATAATGAGAAACCTCTGCCATTAATTTTGGGGGCCAAATTACAGAATTAAATGGAAAATATAAAATTAATATTGTTTCTAACGCATCATGTACTATATCCAATAAAAAAACAAATATATTTTTTTTCATATTTTTAAAATAAATTATTTAAAAGATATTAAAAAATATATAAAAAATTTGACCCATTGCGCCCATCTTATCTCCGAAACTATATAAGCCGTGAAATTTTGAAAAAAATTGGAGATATAGGGCCTCACCTGAATTTTACCGGAAAATAAGGAGAAACCCCTAGTCTTAATTTTGGGAAATTAAATGAAAAATATATTAAAATTGTTTCTAAGGCATCATGTAATATATCAAATCAAAGGGCTCATTATGAGGTATACAAAAATATTTTTTTCATTATTTTAAAATAAATATTTGAAAATATATTTAAAAAAAGGTTTTAAAAAATTACCCATTCCCCCCTTCCTCAAACTATAAGACCTAAAAAATTTTGCATTGCAGGAAAAATACGAAGAAAACCCTAATATAAATTTTGGGGGCCAAATTATAGAATTATGTTAAAGGAAAATAAAATGAATATATTTTTTAACCGGATCATGCAATACATCAAATGAAAGAGATCATTATGAGGAATACAAATGTATTTTTTCCATATTTTTAAAATAAATTGTTTAAAGGATATTAACAAAAATATAAGAAAATTACTCATTCCCCCGTTTTATATCCGATCTATATGAAAAAATAGGCTTATATGGCCTCACTTGAACTTTACAGGAAAAATAAGGAGATACCTACTCCTGATATTAATTTTAGGCAAAAATTATAGAATTAAACATCAATGAAATGAAGGGGCTCATTATGAGGAATACAAATATTTATTTTTAAAATTAATAGTAACAAAAAAATATTATAAAAATTCTCATTTCCCGCATTATTTTCGAAACCATACCTACTATCTAAAATTTTGAAAATAATAAGGGGTACTGGGGCTCACTTAAAATGTATAAGAAAAATTAGTAGACATCCCAATATTAATTTTGGGGACAAATTTTAGAATTAAATGGAAAATAAAAATAAAATTTCAAAAGCATTATGTAATATATCAAATAAAAGGCTCACTATGAGAATTACAAATATATTTTTTTCATATTTAAAATATATTAACAAAAGTATCAAACATCGACTTATTCTACCTTTAGAAACTACACCATCTAAAATTTGAAAAATATATTTTATTTGTACAATAAAATTAAATATATATTTTTATAAAAACTATATATGTGTATTTTGTATAAATTTAAAACGCTTTATTTAAAGGATTCATTCCCTGTTTGTCTGAAAGGTGGTACGGAACCCTTAGTATGCGAGTCCAACACACACTTGAGAAAATTATTTTAATACTATTGAGGCATTAGTCTAAAAAAATATTTGAACTCTTTTCTAATCGTATCAACTGAGTTAAAAATGACATGATCGGTAATTCGCCCAAAATAATCTTTATGTTGTTATTCATCATTTGGCAGCCGATGGCCATCAGCCAATGTAAATTTGTTCGGGAATGGAAGCAGTATGTGGCGACTATATTTATTTTGATAAATTAGACAAAATTACGGGGAAGAGAGTCTAATAAAGATTTGGACCGTTCTCGACCTGTACTTGTTACTGAAGATTAAAATGTGAAATGGCTGAATACAACTACACGTACAAATAGAAGAATATATATAGCATTTGAGCTTACAATTACAGCTTTTAGATTACTGTCAAGAAATTAATGCTGAATAATAAGTAGATACCTGGAAAACTAACATGTTAGCACCGCGACTAATTTTCCCGGATTGCACATAAGATTTCCTTACAATCAGGACTTGTATAGTTTCCATGTGCTGGCACATTAAGACAATTACCAAATGAAAAGCCCCTCAGTTCGGATAATTGATTGTATACAATTATTGTTTTCAAATCAATCAAAATTATCTCAAAGGTCTATAAAGATCTAGAAAATTCATGTGAATTTAATTCGGAGGTAGAGACTGTCGTTAGAAAATGGTTTTGAAAATTGTCCAAGATCATTTAACAACTATAGGTTACTAAAAATAAAAAATATATTACATCTTCTAAAAGTGTTTCATATGAATCATCATTCACACTATCATCACATCATATCCATAACTAAAAAGAACTGGACCTATGAGATTAATTATGTACAAAACTCCTTATTTCGGTATCTTCAATTAACTGCATAAAATGTCTCTATATACTTAGAAAATTCCGATGTAATGTTTTTCAAAATTTCCTTTTGAAGTTTTCTTAGTCAAAAATGGATATTGATTTCTTTGACCACTAAAAACACTAAAAACTGGCGATTTGATATCGAGATCGGAGGTTGTATGTAGTATCCCGGCTAGACATTGCTACGTTCACCCCGTTCTTGTTTTTTAATATGTTTCTCAGTTGCGATATAATGCCACATTTATCACTGGAAGTGAGTTTTGATTACTTTGTAGGCTAGATGATGTCATTTTAGTAAATTTGGACCGTGAAGTAGGCAGGTAACGATGACATCTGGAGTCACTTCCCAAATTGAGGATTTATTTAGTCAATTTTGTCAAACTTGCCTTAAAAAGTCAGGAATTAATACCCACGATCTTAACTGAAAACATTATTTTTTCATATAATCACACTCGTTTATCCCAAGAGTCCAAGAGGATTTTGCAATAAAAATTCCGAAGGCTTGTGAAGTCGTACAGTCGCAAAAGTATAGCTTGAATTGATATAATTTGCTATTACAGTCAAAACTAATTTTAACACAAGAGGATATAATGTTCGAAAAAATATCACATATCTGAGCTGACTCTTCATGATAATGTGTGACATTATGTAATATTAAGAAAGTAAAAGATAAATAGAGATAAATAATATTTTATTTAGTTTACCAGTTTCCTTCTACTCTTTATACCTAAAATTAAGTTCCTTATTGTTTGTCATACACATAGCATTTATACATTACTAAATCTGACAACATGGTATTTATTTAGTATATTTGTATAACGATGTAAAGTTTTCAAATACAAACGTGTTGTACTTTACACTAAATAAAGAGAGGGAAAAGAGAAAGTCCAACAAGCTTTTATTTGAAAATTTGTCGCTGTTATACACGTAAATTAAGTAAGTAGTACTGAAGTTCTCAGCTTTAGTAACATAGAAATCCCAAATGCAATGAGTTTGACACTGCTTTTCAGTTCTATTTTAACTAAATAAAACAGTATTTCGTAAAACATATATTTAATATTTAGTTTTATTTATTAAGGAGTTTAGATGTTTGTCATGTGTAAGACCCGTATACAATTTAGTGTATCTATACCCTATATTAATATATAGGATGAACTATTTCGGAATCTTACTTAATCTGCAATAGTGATATTTGGATCATTGATATGACGGCATTCTATTGATTAAGTTCATAGTTTTGGTAGCCTAATATTGGTCGATTGCATATTCGGTATTTGAAATCCCACATTATGATAAATTATAGTAGGGATTGATCTCATTTTATGCATCATGTTTGCATTTGTAGTTATGAGTTCGGTTCAACCCCTATCATTTGGTATAAGTCATATTCTAAAGCTTCTTGCTAAATCTTTATTGCAATGTTTTTGTCGTTAATGTCGTTAAAGCTCAATCAACGTGCTATATTGAGATTTATTACACCTATTTTAACTAATTATTTTCTCTCGATTACAAAAGATATAGTTTCATTAGGTTCCCTTTTTTAGAATGAATGTAGAATATTCATGAAATATGTAGACAATTTTTTTGTAAACTTCAAGGTGGCTTTTATTAAGTACTAGCAACCCGTCCCTGCTTCGCACGGGTTCTTTACAGAAAATATAAAATACCCTTTGATACTACGATGAGATGCAGCATTCGGTAAAATTGGTTAAGTAATTTTTTAGTTAAATTGTAACAAACAAAAAATCAATCATCTTCCTCAGTATACATAATATTAATTTAGATTATTTTTTGATTGGCAATTATTAATGAGGCAAACAAAACAGAAAACATTTAGATTATTTTCTACGTATATTCTTTGTATACGACATTAATAACCTGATCACGTGTAAAACGAACAAATTCCTGGAAATACGTGAATACTCTTTATTAGCCCCTCGAAAAAATAATCGAACCCACCTGGCAAAAATTTCCTGGCTACAGCCTTCACTCCTGCAACTTTTAATGTCTAACCCTGCCCTTTATTAATTGTCATTCAAAACGCTAGTTTTACGGGAAATTGTAGCCGTTTAAATTGGAAAGGCAATTTTGAGGGTATAATGGGAATTCTTGGTATAAAATTCATTAGATAAAAAAAAATTAAATTGACTGCTTTGAATCTTGTACCGTTACACAGTTTCAGTGGACTCAAATTTCTGAGTAATATAATAGGTGCACCTACTTTTAATATTAATTTAAAACCAATCTAGTTTCTTAGTTAATATGTTATTAATATCGGGATAAAATTGTTCAATAACTTTTTCAACATTTTGTACCAAAACACAAATATTGTTAAAATGTCCTGCTTAAAATTCACCATTTCCTATTTGGAACAAGTCGTTAGAAAATTGCCAATTATCTTCACTAAACGATAAAATCCAGATATTTGTTTTAAGTTCACATTTCGTTATCTGTGAGAAAGATGCGATCTTTTGAACGATGCATTGAATTTATCTGCTCACGTTCCCCAAGTTATAACTGGCAAAGTTTGACGGAAATCTCTAGAGAATAAAACAATATAACCACCGATTGGGCAGTTACTGTTGCGCAGATCTTGCATTGCCCTGTCTGGTGCCTCAACTGAAGCTTTATGAGACATAGAAGCCTCATCCTAAATAATAAAACTGCAATCCCTCATTAATTTTCCGGCACTACTCTGTTTAGAGATATTGCAAATGCTAGTGACGTCATCACTACATATTTTTAATGTCAGTTTGAATGTGGAATGGGAGGCTCGCCCACTTTCCAAAAGTTTGGCTGCTATGCCGGACGATTGCACAGTTAGGGCAATTTTTCTGTCGGATCGTACTTTTGCTAATAATAAATTTATTAAAAATGTTTTACCTGTGCCTCCAGGGGCATCTAAAAAATATTTTACCTTATTACTATTATTATTTGAGGATATTTTTGTTCAGCATTCAAGCGAAAGTCTCAAATGGTTATAGTTAGTTTCTCGTAAATACTCTGTATTGAATGATGCACTTAAATTGAAATTTAATGTCATGGTGAATCAAAAACTTTTATAGATTTTCCAGACATTCCACTTGTTTATTCAATGCAAATAAAGCTTGATTAAATAGTTGAGTCAAAATTATTTAATGCCATTCTTTGACGATCATTTTGTCACAGAAGATGTGGGTCGGTAACTTGACAGAAGGATATCATGATGGTAAATAAATAACTAATTGATTTAGCTGAACAGCATAAGGCAGCTTTAGAAAGCGTACTTTCCCAATGAGAGTCGTGTTCTAACAGACCCATTGCTTTGCAAAGTCCTTGAAATGTTTCATAAGTTATACCTTGAAAAGTACGTTGACTACTGAAATTACCATATCTTTATTTTCAGAGTGAAAATTTTACAAAATTTTCTCACTAATACCCTCTAATACAAAGTCTACGGAAAGAATCTAGGGCCTTTTACTACGTGGAGTAACATCTACGGCTCGGACACGAGGCGCAGGGTCACGGCGACACGAAATTAATTTCGTTGCGTGTTACATATTTTTATATAACTAATAAGGTATTCATTTAATTTGCATGGTGTAAAGGGAAAAAATATTCTTTATGAAATGATCAAGCCAACTAACGTATTTAAAATGATAAGGATTAATACCGTATTTGTCTAAATAGCGTTCCAATTACCGCTCTATAATTGCCCATTTTATTAAAGTATTAAAATGAGCATAGCATGTTATCCTTAAGAGATAGACATATGCCGTCGCGGACTTTTTTGTAGACCTCTATAAGATACACAATTTCACTAAACATTATTTTGTTATATCTCAAAATGTTTAGACAGCGTTTTCGTTGAAAGCTCCCAGATGGCTTTTTTTTCCGACACCTCCAACAAATATCGTTATATTTCAGTCAATTTATATAAAAACTTAAAAATTATATAATAAAATCTTTCTGGAGAACCACTACAAGGCCGTAGCCAGCGGGAGGGGTCTGGATGCCTAAAATCGAAGGTTTACTACATCTTGTGCAATATCAATATATACCACGCATAATCGATAATAACTATTTTTTCCCTAGATCTGGTTTTGTTATCTGTATTTATGGTACTGAGCCATTATAAAATTTAGTTTTTTATATTAAAGTCAAAAGTTTAGAGCTTTTTCTGGAAAGTGAAATTTAACAGCAAGCCACCACTGTCATCTTTGAGGAGTGTTCCGTAGACGATGAAAAACCAATATTTGATTTAAACAGTAAAAACAGAAAATATTTTTTAATGTTTCTTTTATAATGTAACAACAATTACAATATCGCAATACTTACCACAGTACATTTGTCGAAAATGGAAAAATCCACAAAATAAATTTATGTGAAGCTGACTGGAATATTTCTCACTGAAAAAATTTGGAAAAACCACGAAATTTGCCATTTTGAACAATTCAGAACTTAGGCAATTTTAATGCTGGAGCATCGTTTATGACATGTTCTTTAAATACCATAAAGGTGGGCGCTATCAAATGTGTAGTTCCTGCACAGTAGCGTTATAAAGAATTGGTTGGTTTCTACGATACTCAGCTTACTAGCTAAGATATTTAATTTAGCAAACAGATATTGGTAGTAGACAATGTGAACTGCAACTTTCCTTTCTTCGGACTGCATATAAATTTCGAGAAATGTGTTAAAAACACCGAATCGAACAAATTGCAAGTTCGATGACGTGTTTGGGTAGAAGTGGTAGTAAAACGTCGCATAGTGGACTCGAAAAATTGTAATGTAATACTATGGGAATAGGTGGAACTAACACATAAACTTTGTACAATGCCGTAAATGACCAAAAGATAGTGCTGCGAATAATGTTTCACAGCTAGCTCGTTGATTTCAAGTAGTGGTATAATACAGTAAAGTGACTGGTTGCTGGAGCGTTGTTTTGCATCCGTTATAAACAATACTTCATAAAAAAATGTTACAGTGAGATTTGCAATTTTTGTCTCAAACAAAGGCACTGTTTGACATATGACCCTTATTTGTGACGTAATCGTTATTCGAGATATGACATCATCTACATTTTTTAAAATGGCGTCACCCAATTTCGACGATGTTAATTGAAACAGCGTATCATTCTACATACACATTGTCAAAAATTATGGTTGTTATTACTGTCAGAGAAAAACTTGATTTGTTTTTTGTTTTTATATTTCTTATCATTTTAATATCTTTTGTTTGGCAAATGTGTTTGAACTGATTATTGAGTAGTGACTTTATTAGTTAAAAATTGCCCGAACGAGAATGAATTGAAATTTTTTGCATGATCATGTTTGGAGACAGGATGTGCACCCAACAAGAAGTATTATTCAATGGTTTAGTGAAACTCATCCAGGTCATATTTGAGTCTAAATACCGTAACGTTGGACATGTTCATGGTTTACCTACATTTGGTCCTCCATTAAAAACACATCAGCGTTTTTTTGGCGATACAAGACAATCATCATTCAAGACTTAACCAAGTGGCTTCTAATTTCAATATGGCAGCGTCCACAGTATGCCTTGTCCTTGAGCTATCCGAAGACGACTTTGATAGGCGAGTTCAAATCTGCGTCAAATGTAAGAGCTATGCCCGAATGACGTTAGTTTCGTAAAAAACGTGTTTTTTTGACGAGGATACGTTTTTTTGAACGGCCATGTCAATAGGCAAAACCACCGTTAGTGGGCTACCGACAATCTCAAATGGATGATGGAGTATCGCACTCAACATCCTCAGAAAGTGAATGTGTGTTGGGCATAGTTCAAGGAAGCGTTCTGGGTCCCTATTTCCTTGACGTGAACTTAACTGGGTCAAGATAATTGCAGTTTCTTCGAGGAGCCTTTATTCCTGAACGAATACATTTATATCCAAATCAGGAAAGTGATCTTCCGAGAAAGGACATTTTCTTTCAACAAGTTGGTGCATCTCTGCTTATTTAGATGAAGTGTTCCCGAATCGTTGGATAGGGAGAAGGAGGCCGATTTACTGGCCAGCCAGATCGCCAAATTTTAACACCCCTATATTACTTTTTGTAGGGGTACTTAAAAAGCAAAGTATACGTTACTAGACCCGCGAATTTAGAAGAATTACAAGCGAGAATTCACCAGGAGATACATCGTATACCTCCTGATGTAATTAACCATTATCAACAGGAAATTCTTAATCGTCTTGGTTACTGTCAGGTAGCCAACTGTTCACAATTTTAACATTATCATTATCATTAAATTTAATAAAATTTCAAAATAATGATTTTTTCAATTTTTTATCCAACTTAGCTAATGTAACCATATTTTTGACGATATGTGCGTAGAATAGTAGAATTCGGGTGATGCCATTTAAAAAAAAATTATCTATGACGTCATATCTCGAATAAAGATTATGTCACTAATAAGGGTAGTATGTCAAAAAGTGCCTTTGTTTAAAACAAAATCTACGTATCAGAGGATTTTTTCGAAAATAATGAATTTATTCGTTACTTTTCCAAAGCACTGTATAATTTGTTAGCTTACTCGCGTTACTCTAATAATTGTGCATATAAAATATTATTTCTTAGAAACTCGTCGTAATTCCTGATAAGCTCATAATCATATAAATCTTATACTAATTAAAATGACTTTTTGATATATTATTCAAATAAAGACTTGTATTAAGCTATTATAAACCTGATAATGATAAAGTAATTGGTAATTGTTTTTTCTTTCATGTAAGTGCTTTGATTAGAGGTTGTGAGTTACCTGGTATCATGTAAACCAATAATTCCCACATCTTAATTGCGTAATGTGTTTTGAAAATCGGGCAATCACTCCATTTACAAAGAGTGTAATTTAACGTTGGTTATGCGTCATTATCAAGGTTATTTGCGGTCAATTTTTAGGAATTTATTTTACCTTAAACAAAAAAATGAAAAAAAATTTTCCTCTTTTGAGTTGAAGGCATTGGCGTTCAATAAAGTAAAATACGTTAACTACATTTAGTTAAATAAAAAAATTGTAATCATTATAAATCTGCATTAACGTGGAAAATCTGACATCTATTTGCATATTTTAAAAGCATTTTTTTCACTAATATTATAAAGGGGTAAATTCTGGTTGGCAGGATATTTTATATTGAGTACAATAAGCTTTTTAGTTCGAAGTCTCAATACAGAACAAACGGTTAAATTTCTCTTTTATAGTACGACACCGATCGCTTCTAACATAAAAAATGTTCTCGAAATGGCTCGGTGGTTGTGGAGTTGATGGTTGATTTTACTAGCATTTTCGATGCTGGTTTTAAAAAGGAAGCAGCCCACGACGCAAGTTAGACAGCGACGACTAGCGTATATTCTAATGTTATTGTGAATCAGCTGTTCTGTATAATTTGATGTAAATAAAGTTCTAGAAAAGTGAAAGTGAATATTAGTTTTTGATTTATGGAAACCCGTAACATGGAAAAAATGGACGAAACTACCAAAAAAATAGTCAAGCAGGTTACGGAGGGACTAGACGAAAAAATAGCCCAGATTCTGGAAAAACGTGAAAAAAAAAGAAACAACACCAGGAAGAAATTCAACAAAGGTTAGTAAAATCTTTTGATGAAAAACGTAAAATAGAATTAGAAAATCTTGTCACTGCAGTGGAGGAAAAACAACAAAATTTGGAAGGATTATTCTCGAAATTAGTAGAAAAACAAAATCAAATTGAATTGACAAGAAAAAATGAATTTAAAATGCTAGAAGAAAAACGACAAAATGATTTTAAAGTATTTGAAGAGAAACAAGATCAAATTGAATTAAAACGCACGAAAATGAAGAGAAAAGACAACTGCAATTTGAACAATTAATGCAAACAATAGCACAAGTTAATGAAACAGTTAATGACAGTAGAGACCATCATCAATTGCGAAGAAGAGTACCAGACGTCGGTGAAGGAGACAGGGCCCAGTAAAGAGTTTTACGACAGTTTGCTGACCATTTGACACCAGAGAACCAGCAGAAAGCCAAGCAATTTATCACAAAGCACTGGCAAATTTTTAACAGTTAAGATGGAACCACCGGTCGCACCAACATCATCTAGCATCGAATAGATACCGGAAAGGCTCAACCCATCAGAATATCACCTAGATGACTACCATTGGGGCAACAACAGGCAGTCGAGGAAAACATCGAGTCCATGTTACAAAATGGAATTATTGAGCCATCCATCAGCCCATGGTCTGCCCCCGTCGTGCTATTTAAAAAGAAGGATGGAACCACCCGATTTTGCGTGGATTACAGAAAGCTGAATGATGTCACGAAGAAAGACAGCTATCCACTACCCTGAATCGATGACACTCTGACCACACTAGCATGCTCCCGTTGGTTCTCCACACTAGACCTAAAGAGTGGATATTGGCAGGTTGGTCTACACGCAAACGACAGAGAGAAGACAGCGTTCTCCACCAGTAAAGGGTTGTTTCAGTTCACGGTCATGCCCTTTGGGTTATGTAATGCACCCGCTACATTTGAGAGGCTAATGGAGTATGTACTGAGTGGGTTAACATGGAGGACGTGCTTAGTATACCTCGACGACATTCTAGTAATGGGTCAGACATTCGACGACCATCTGAAGAACCTGGGTGAAGTATTCTCCAGAATTAATAACGCCAACCGGAGACTCAACCCGAAGAAGTGTTCCTTGTTCCAAAAAGAAGTAGAGTTTTTGGGAAACATTGTTTCCGAGTCAGGAATCCGCACCAACGAGGACAAGATAGAAGCCATCCGTGATTGGCCAGTCCCAAGAGACAAGCATGAACTCCGAAGCTTCTTGGGCCCCTGTTCCTACTACAGGCGATTTGTTGAGGGATTTGCAACCATTCCCGCGCCTCTACATCGGCAGACCACTGAGAAAGAGACCTTCCGTTGGATTCAGGATTGCGAAACATCATTCAGACGACTGACGGCAGCACTATGTTCCAGCCCAATCTTAGCCTTTCCTACACAGTCCGGCAAGTTCATTTTGGGGGCCGTACTATCCCAGGTGCAAGATGGTGTAGAGAGGGTGATCGAGTACTACAGCCGTGGATTCTCGAAACCAGAAAGAAATTATTGCGTCACCAGAAAACAACTTCTTGCAATAATAAGGGCTGTAGACCATTTCCACAAATACCTCTATGGTCGTCATTTCTTAATCCGAACAGATCATGCCGTACTCAAATGGCTGCTGGACATGAAGACACCGGAAGGACAACTGGCCAGGTGCATGGAGAAATTACAGCAATAGGATTTCAAGGTGGAACACCGTGCCGGCTGTTTGCACAATAATGCCGACGCCCTATCCAGAAGACCCTGTAAAGCAGAACGCGGACATTGTCTGAAGACGGAACAGCGAGAGGGTATCTCCATCAGGCAGATCCGAGTGCAGGCCAATGAACACTGGACAACGGAACAGTGCATCCAGGACCAAATGGCTGATCCAGGCATCGAACCAATCTTGTCACTCAAAATGAGAGAGGCACCCAGGCCACGATGGGACGAGGTAGCTAGATACTCCGGCGTGCTGAAATCGTTATGGGCTCAATGGGACTCTCTAAGAGTACACAATGGAATGCTTAAGAGAGTTTGGGAAAGCGCTGATGGACGAGAAACCAAGTCCCAATTGATAGTTCCGAAGGGAAAGATACCAGCCATCCTGACCGAAGTACATGATGGGATTACCGCAGGCCAGCTGGGCATGAATAAAACCCTAGACAAAGATCGCCAGCGGTACTACTGGGTGAATTACTTCGAAGATGTCAGAGCTTGGTGCCGCAAATGTGCCACCTGTGCAGTCAGTAAGGGCCCGAAGACCCGGACCAAGGGCAGAATGCAGCAGTACAATGTGAGCGTCCCATTTGAGAGAATTGGCATCGATGTCGCCGGTCTGTTTCAATAGTCTGAGAGGGGGAACAAATACATTCTGGTCGCAATGGATTACTTCAGCAAATGGCCTGAGGCATATGCGATACCCAACCAAGAGGCAACCACGGTAGCGACGGTGCTAGTAGAACAACTATTCAGCAAGTTTGGGGTCCCGATGGAACTACATTCAGGCCAGGGGCGTACCTTCGAATCGAATGTATTCCAGAAGGTATGTACGATGTTGGGGATCAGGAAAACGAGAACACCATTACACCCACAGTCAGACGGAATGGTGGAAAGTTTCAACAGGACCTTGGAACAACACCTATTCAAGGTCGTCAGCAATAACCAGCGTGATTGGGATGAGCATATTCCCCTATTCCTGTTGGCATATCGCTCTGCCGTACATAATAGTACAGGCCTGACTCCAGCCAGGGTCCTATTGGGAAAGGAGCTCCGATTACCTTGCGATTTGGCTTTTGGCTCCCCCGAAGAACCTCCCCAAGACATCGACGATTATGCCGACCAGCTCCGACATAACATGCTGGAAATACACGAATTAGCCCGAACACAGATGTTGGCCACCAGTGACCGGATGAAGACGCGATACGACCTCAAGGCCAATTCAGTCGGGTTCCAGGAGAGGGACAAAGTCTGGCTGTACAACCCCCAACGGAGCAAGGGTAAATCCCCAAAGGTTACACCCGCCTGGGATGGTCCATACGAGGTGGGCAAGAGGCTTAATGACGTCGTCTACCGGATCCGTCGAAACCACAAGGCTAAGTTGAAGGTGGTCAATTTAGATCGACTCGCTCCCTACCCTGGAGAGGATGTTTCGATGTTGGTTTTAAAAAGGAAGCAGGCCACGATCGCAAGTTAGTTAGCAGCGAGGACGAGCGTATATCGTAATGTTATTGTGAATCAGCTGTTCTGTATAATTTGATTTAAATAAAGTTCTAGAAAAGTGAAAATG
Organism: Octodonta nipae; assembly: GCA_034190945.1. Taxonomy (NCBI): domain Eukaryota; kingdom Metazoa; phylum Arthropoda; class Insecta; order Coleoptera; family Chrysomelidae; genus Octodonta; species Octodonta nipae. Next base: position 50,099,715 of record CM067221.1, on the reverse strand, counting down.
AATATTAGTTTTATAATTTTAAATTGAACTCACGGACTATATAACAATATTGTCTTTTATTTAAAATAAATTAAAAAGTTTAGGGTGTTTTTAAGGGTAGGTTAGGTAGGTAGTTAGTTGGTTTAATATACCATTTGAGAGATTTCATGCAGAAAAAAAATTTCTAGATGAAGTTTTATTGTGTTTCCAAAATTCAAAGTTATAAATTTACCATTTTATTACTTCTATCATATAGATAATAATAACGAGGAACAGATGCAGTGATTTGCGACAATTTACTGTAAAAAATTTTACTAATTTAATGTTTTCTTTTAAAAACTAAATGTATCTTTCCATACAATTTTCACAAGAAAAACATTAAAATTCTACCAAGTAGGACCTACTATCAAGATTTCCAAATCGAAAAGTATTATTATACTGTCCGTGCACACACCAATCGGTTTTGTTTTTTAAATTCCGTTTAGAGTCATTTTAAACATGAAATAAAATATTAATAAAAACTATTGTTCTGAAAGTCAGAAACGTGGTAAAAATGATAAACTAGATGAAATATTTGTAGTATTGCTGTGTCAAAAATAGAGGTGAACACACAGTTAGTATTTTATTTAAGTTAAATGTCGTAAAATAGTACAACCATTAGATTTTTTAGCATTGCTGATTTAACTAAAAACCTCTTGAATAAGTTTTGTTATAAATTATTCAGGACATTATTTGAGTGAAATATATTCTTCTGTTAAATTTTATTTTAATTCATACCAATTAATTTTTTACATCTTATTGCTATATACCTATTTTTATAGTAAATCTGAACTTATTATTAATATTATTCTTCTTTAACGGTTTCTCTTTGAATAGTGGCTATGGGTAAAGACCATTGACACCATATACCAGTATTGAAATATAAAACTTATTTATTTCTCCATTATTTTAAAATCCAAGTAAAATATTACAGAAAAAACTGCCTCTTAAATTGAAATAAACCAATCAATGTTCTACAGTACCATGAAATAGTAGGTGATTAATTAGATTAAGCACATATTAACACTATCACTTGTAAAAATGAAACGATGCACGTGAAATAGATGAAAAAAGGTAGGTATATACAGGACTCCTGGCTCATTCACTAAAACTAACATAAACCAAACACTTCAGGAAGTCTTAATCATTTTATTAGCGTGTATAGGATAAGCAACTACCTTTCTGGATAATAGTTATTAAATTTCTCCTAACCTAACACACGCACACTTACGACTGCCCCGCCATCTTGATAAGAAGTCCGTTATTAATATTACTTGACCAACATATAATACTCTTATATTCATCGATGGTTTCTTCCGTAAACTTTTTTGGTAGCATACAAAATATTTAAAATTACTGCTTAATTTGGTCGATTACTGCATTCTAAATTCTCACGTTTAACATTCAAGGAATATCAGTGTTTGGTTAAACAAAATTTACAAATTATAAAATATATTTTTATTCATTAGAGCATCAATAAACAAAAAATATATATTATGTATATTGGATAGTTTATATATACCATACAAAATTCATAGTTTTTTAGAGATTAATTAAATGTAGTATCAAAAAGTTATCTGCAAATATTTAAATTTAATCTGAATACTAATAAATTTCGAAATTACCTTGTCTTCTCCCGCCATGGTGTTGAACTCTGGCAAAGCCTGTGCTAAATGTTGTGATTAACACTATAAGACAGATGCACAATTTAAAACACATTGTATAAACTCCTCCACTTTTTACTATGGGTTCACCAGATCACTCTCAGAGTCACATGTCACAGAACACTGAAATAAAAAAAATGTTAATAATAAAATGTGTAAAAACTCTAAATACATATAAATAAATTTTAGGGACACTATAGATATTAAATTTAAAAATTTGTTACAATTATAATGTAACTGAAAGCTTTACGTTCGTGACACAATAAAGTGATAATCCAATTAGAAAACTTTCCGATCATAATGGCTGATGCTTACTCAAAGCTCGTTTAACTCGCATCATATTAAAATAAGTGAAGTACGCTTCTGGGTTCTTAAAAAAACTGAGTGAAATTGTAAAAGTATTGGTCCCGGTGCTGGTATGGTGGCGCCTACAGAATGAATCCCCACTGACAAGCTTAGATAACAGACAGATCCTTTTTTAAGATCAAGATGTAAACATCGTATTCCAAGCGTCCAACAGAGCAAACACTCAAGTAGCCGACATAGTCATATAGATTTGGTGTTCGGTGCAATGATATTGTTGAGTTTGAAAAATACAATTTTATAATTAGTTTTGACAAGCTTTTATTTATACTTCTTGTTTCGGCCTTATTTAAGCTTTTAAATCCAACCACCAGGTTTGCAATTAATTAATTAATTGCATATCGTGGGAGGATGACTATACACTAAATAAAATAGAAATTGGAGTTTAAAAAACAAACGAAATAAAAAAATAATTGTATTCTGGCACTTGTATAAGGCGGGCTATTGGTCCTTATATCTCCCATAATCCAATAATTGAAATGAAATGGGTACCTACAGTAAGCAAAAGGATGATGCCAATTGCCACAGAGCAAATGAAATACTGACCATAATTGGCAACGAGATTATTTCCTATGATACTACACTAACAATATTCAAACAGCTAAACAGATTCGTAATTCAAACTATTGAACGAACTGGGTTGAATATCCACAAAAATATTGTAGAACATCAACTGAATTGTCTCATAATTTTATACCACAAGATCCATCAATATGCGACCCCTCCGCTCAAGACGTTATTAACTTATGTGATAACACAAATTGCTCATCTATTATTTCTCCGATATAAATATAGTTCACATCTGCTCGAGTTTGACACAGTGGGTCTCGTTTAATTTATTAATTTCTAGCTCGCAGGAATAAGATTTTCCGAAGTTTAAACAGCAATAAATTACCCACTGCCTGAATGTTTTTACATTTTAATCTTTTTTGAACCATTCTTTAATAATTTCGCATTTCATATCTACAAAAATTTGTTATGAAATATTAACTCGAAAAATTTAATTTATTATATAGTAATTTAAAATCTAAGCCATAAGGCCAAAATCTAAAATTATCAAATAACTTAATATATAAGTTTTCAAAGGATTGAAAAATTCAAAGATTTGTAAAATTAAAGGATAGTAGCGTTATTTCTTTGACATCCAAAAACTATAAATATTGATTGTATCTAAAGTCTGTCCAATTTATTTTAATAATTTTGATAATTGAATAATAAAACTCATTCACTAAATGGTTCAATATCAAGCAATGTATTAATTACTAAATCTCTTCAACCATTTTAGTTCTGAGTACTCAGTGCAATGTAAAAAAAAAACTACAATCTAATACCTGTTCTGTGAGAACTATGAAGATGTACTGATAAAAGCTCCTCAGCAACCTAGTCGATTAGTGAATTAAAATTTTTGCGAATATAACCAGTTGCCCCAGAGATGCTCTAAAACAATTTATTTTTGTTTGTAAAAAACACTTGCAAACTAAATAATTTTGTTATAGTTGTGTAACTAACGTTACTTTATCTTTTTTGTTTTTTATGGCCTCGAACTATGGTTCATATTAGTCAGTCATAAGTTCTTCCTATATGTCTAAGTACTTCTTGGGAAATAACACCATAGTTAAGAAAATTGCTGTATATTCCAAACGTTTCGGGGTCTAGGTCAGACCCCGTTGTCAATGGTTAAGAAACTTGGATAAAAAAGGCACAATTCTAAGATGTAAATTAAAATATTTAACAATATGTATTATTTGATTTCTGACGTAACTAAGAGAATTTTATTTGTAATATACAGGGTAGCATAGAAACTTCTAAAGAACATATAAAGTTCCTTTCAAATTGGAAGAATTTGAAAGGGAGATCTTCAGAATTTTATGTGGCGCTCCTTCTTCCTATATATTTATAATTTTCGGGAACGCTCGCATTGCGATTAAACAACCACAAACACCCAGGCGGGAGTGAGACTCTTACCTACAATGTCAAAGTCTGAACTACAGACGTATTTTATCTTACAATATTATTTTATATTTTCGTATGTTTTTATAATTGCATAACTCAGCTGACAAGACAAAGAATTAACCTCCCTCCTATCACTATAATTCAGTGCATTGAATTATGTCTTTATTTTTCGAAACGTTCTGTCCCTACAATTAGGGTTCCACCTTTTTTAAAAGAAAAAAAGTATATTTACTATTCAATGTAAATAATAATGTACAAACAACTGAAAATAAAGTATTGTTTGTGTAAAAAATTTTTAATACATATTTTTTGTTACTTCAACAACATCTAACAAATATTTGTTATTAAAGAATGTTTAAATTACAGCTTTGCACTCTATATACATATTAAGATATATTAATAATTCATTCTTTATTACATTTACACACACACACACACCCCTTGGGCGAGCCCGGGAACTGAGGCTACCCTTCGGTTTATTCGAGGAGCACCCCCAGCCCCCTTTCCACCACCCCCTGGACTAAAGTCCTCACGCTAATTAGTTACCATCCTGTACAGCGCCATCCTCTCTTGTGGTTTCTATGGCTTGGTTTGTTGTTGGCTTTGACCTTCTAGGGCTTTAAAGCCACTGTCTTCTGGGTGTACGATTATCTTTCTGATTGCTTGTGATAAAGCACTTCCCTTTACGGGATTATCGTCTGTTGTTTGTTTGTGTGGGTGGTCCTCTTGGGTAAGGAGCTGGGTTTGCAGTGTGTCAATGATTCCTGAAAGAGAATCCTGAAAAGAAAATTCTGGAAGAGAAAATCTGAAAGGGAAAGTCATATAAGTAAGTGGCTGACCCTAATCGTCTTGGTCTAGCTCTTGGTGGTCGTCTTCAAAGTGTAGTTGGTTCTTCGGCCTTTTGTATTTGTCGATGAATCTCGAGTCGTAGTCTAGCAGTTGTCTCAGGTGATGATTCGGGTGGTTCTCCTGTCTATCGAAGGTCCTTCTGACTCTTTCCCAAGTGCCGGGGTGTACGTGAGGTCTCGGAAGATGGCCTTGTTGCCTAAGCTCAGGTTTTCCTGTCGCTGTATTTTTCTTCTATTGTGTTTGCAGGTGTGTCCCCATGCTATCCAAGCATAAGTTAGTATCGGTATGACGATACTCTTGATTAGGGTCAGTGGAGCGAGTTTGGCTCTCACCGCCCTGGCTTTTTGTCTATTACATTTAGGGAGACCCTGTTTCTTTCATTCCGCCAGTTAGCCTGCTTCATAGAAAAAAGTATCTCTGTAAATGCTGAAGTGGCGGGAATTGAGAGCAGAAATGACAATATTTCATATATATTTATAAAATCATTACCTCTTAAAAATTATTGCCACTTCGTACAGTTCTTAATCACACAAATCGTTAGAATGAACTTGTGTCTTTCAATGAAGAAATTTCATCATATAGAACCTCCATATTATAGTTTCATAGTTTCAACTATGTGAACAATTTGCTCAATGAAAAGTCAATTTGTGCGACTGAAATCAAACCACTTATCTAGGTACACCAAAACTTTGTCCATGGACAATGTGAAATTTCTGCAAATTTTCAGTTTCTTTAATCATTTTTCCGTTTGATATCCAAAGAATAGATCTTCTTTTCTTTTAATTAATTATTTCCTAAGATTGTACATAATAATGTATACATCCAAAATTGTTTTATTATTCCTTTCTAGGAATTTTACAGTTTTATCAAAAATATTTAAAATGTAAAGTAAACATCAATCAAGTCATGATTAACATTATTTAGCAATGATAAATTTTGTAAAATCATTGTATCTATACAATAAGGTAGGAGAGAGAGCCATCTAGTTCCTACATAACGTTTGAATTCATAAAAATCTCCATCTACAGAGTTTAGGATTTTTTAAATCTTGTTTCCGCACAGTTGAGTGGGAAAAATGAGCATAGATTAAGATTTTTGGTTTATGTCAGGAAAAAAGAATTAAAATCTTAAAAAATCGAACCAGATAAAATAAAGTATTTTCAGGTACTTTGTTGCCTTGATAAAGTATAAAGTACTTCTTGCCAAAATAAAGTATAATACTTTATTAAAGTACGGGTGGCAATGCTACCTACAATGAAAAATTTTTTCATGTCATTTATGTATGTTATTGTTCGCATTTCGAATCATTTGGGCATCATTTCCAACAAAAAGAAGCTAGTGTAGCACATATAATATTTCAAATAACACTATATTTAACAAAACAATACTACAATAAATGTAATATATGTGAACTTTTACTATTTGTTCCCTAAAAACTGGACATTAATTGTGAATCAAATTAAAGTATCTTAATAAGTTGTTTTAACTAAATATATGAATTTCGTTGTTGTTTCATAGTTTCATTATATTGTGACGGGAATTAATTATTGAGTAAATTACTCACATTACAATATAAATCATAGGTATATATATATATATATATAAAAAAGAAAATCTAGGGTTCAATTTCCAAATAGAATAATTCAATGTCAATTTTGAATTTGAGGTGGTAAATCTAATGATACTGGCATATTAAACGATATTTTTCCAAAATACTTTCTACTGAATAACTAAGATTAGTAGTTAGTCATTTGCAAATTTATTAGATGAAAGGAAATCTGATTAGTAATTAACTTTTTTCTACAAGATTTTAAACTGTTTAGTTTTTCGTATTAGCGTCATTCGCAACTTATTCGCTTCATTGAAAACGTTGCATCTGCGAATTTATAAGATGCAAGTAGGTTCTAAATATCGTGAAAACATCATAAAAAATACCTTTAGTCCTTGATTATGGTCGTTCAGAAAACTATTCAGAAATTGTGCCCGAATTTGAGAACTTCAGAAATTTTACAGACCAAAGATATATCGCTTTCGCAATATTTTAATCCTTCATTCCTTGCGAACAGCTTAGGTACTTTATTTTATTCATTCAGAACACTATTCTATCCGTGTGTAAAAAATTAAGACGATCAGAAATCTTGCAGATCGAAGACTTAAAGTTTTCATGATATACCGCACCCACGTGCATCTGATAAATTCGCAGGTGATGGGCAAGCAGCGTAGAGTTTTGATTTATCTCCTTCAAAAGACTAATCGGTTGGTGTGTAAAAAATTAGGACATTCAGATTACTTCCAGACCGAAGATACTATGTTTTCAATGAAGCTAATAAGTTGGGAATGGCTCTGATGAAGCTGGACTTTATTTATGCAGCATACTCCATACTCCAAAAACTATACATTGTAAAATCTTGCACACGAAAAATCCAAAGTTAATCAGTATATCAGATTTCCTTTCATTTAATAAATTCGCAAATGGCGCAGGTTAATAATCTTATTCAGTAGAATTTTACAAATAATTTTGGAAATATATCGTTTATTATTCGCCGTTTTATTTAAAAAAATCACATTCTATCATAAATTCTGAAGAACGCGGCGCATGTTAAAACCCTGTTTCTAGGCGCTGGCCGCTGAGTGTCTTTGGCCCCAGCTTCAGCTTCCCGTTTAGAATAATAACACTGCACTTTTAGAAAATTCTGGATATTCTAGCAAACTCCAATTGACGAATGGTAATAAACAAACTTTATGAACAGGCATAATAAATAAAACAGTTACATAACTAAGAGGTCATATAATAATAAAGCTCCTTTCAAATTGGAAGAATTTTCAAAATTTTATGTGGCGCTCTTAGGTGCGACTTTGTTATAAGTGCCTTCGCCAAAAATGCTATCAATGAAGATGTTTCGGTGGATAAATCAACCAAGAACCACTGAACTCGAGTAAGGTGGTAGCGATGCAGTCACTTTTATTTAGTAAAATTAAAACACGTTATTTTAGATTTCGTTTGGTGTTGTCTACTTTGGGCAATAATAGTGAAATTCTGAAATAGTACTTTATAACTAAAGTTCAAGGCATGTTCACAAATTTTTTGACTTTATGAATTCTCGTTGCTTTATGTAATTTTTGTGTTCTAGAGGTTTTCCCAATATAAAATTAATTTTACATTCACACGGAATTTTATAAATGTATTTTTTTTAGTTTTAAGCTTTGGCTTTGATATAACTCATTGAAATATATTTCTTGTTTTGAAAGTGGTTGTAATATTACATCTGTTGAATATTCTTTTTGGTCTTCCTGAAAGACTCTGTACTTATGGTATAGTTATTGTAGTAATGTAATTAATTATCTTGAGTGTCAGTTTTGCTTGGAAAAGTTTAGTGTTGATTGTTAGCGACTCTTTGGTATTCATTTTTGTTTAACTCTTTATCAATAAACTTTTCTAGATTGTTATTAACAGAAAAAACACTTTTTCTTCATTAAATGTATTGATGACTGAACGATGGAAGCGAAAGCTTCTTACGAAAAAATAGACTTCCGGCTCTCATTACCTCCATGTCTCTGTTTCTCTTTCGTTCTGTCATTAAAATTAAAATAATTATCCGTATTTTGTTTCGATTGAAATATTATTTTTTTGTTAAAACATAAATTTGTTGTATTGTAATAATTCAAAACTACTTCACCTATTTAATATTCTAGCAAAATATAACGAGGTCACTTTTAAATATCAAAGCATCTGCAAACTTCACAGACTTGGAATAATGAAAAGTACCTGGGCGACCAAGTCTCGCTCTGGAATTCGTAATTTTACCAAGTTATCTATAAGTAAACTTATTTTTCCGGAGATGTTTTTTTAAAACCCCTCTCACTTACATGACGGAATAATTAAATCCTATGAAATATTTATTATAATTATGGTAATAAGTGTGTAAATTCACAAGGTACTCAAGCATGATTGCATAAATAATAAATTTAACATACAGAGACAAATCTGCAAAGACACCAACTTTTCATTTGGTTTCAGATTCAAAGTATGTGTTGACAATAACATTTAATACCACAAAACAATAATTTTTGTTTACGTCAGTCATGTGAAATATATGCTCTAAAGTCAGTTATTAATATGCAATTTAGAGCATCTACTGCCTAGCGTTATCCTGCAGGCATAAATTTCGTGTCAATACTAGAAAGAGAGGGCAGTAGAGAGGGTAAGAGGCTATTTCACTCAACTGGGAACTGCATTCAATGAGCTTATTGGCTGCACCTACCAATTGAGTGAAATAGCCTCTTGCTCTCCTCTATTGCCCTCTCTTTCTATCGCTGACACGACATTTGGGTATTGCAGGGTACCTCCAGAACGTGTGTGCCAGGGGGTGGTAACTCAGATAGGTAATGTTGGTCCAGCTGTCGGTGAACTATAATGGTGTTTCATCGTAGCCCTCTTAACAAATTCTTCAAGTACTATTTTTGACAGTTAGCCCAAGTGACAGGTCACAGACACAATGTGATCTTTTTTACCGGCTATTATCTTTATTGTATGATTAGGCTTGAATAAATGTTTTTGTCGGCCATTGCTTATGAGATTTATGTCTGTGAAAGCTAAAGCCATCAGCCATCAATCGCTCTCTATTTTTTCTAATTTGTGCTGGTATTTTGTATACAATTCCGTTCTTGGTGTATTTATACATAGTTAAAGTGAGTGAACAGGCATGTAGCAGGACCAGGACATTTGAGGATGATCATTTGTATTACATTAAGATGCAACCTGCAGTGGAGTCAGAGAAACAAGCACACAAGAGTAATTAATGATTGTTGAATAAATCAACATTTTGATGTATTTGGTACTTTTTCCTCATATACTGATTTGTATTTCATTTATGGTTTCATTTAAGGTTATGAGAGAACTGCAGGAGACAGTTTTATAGACTCTGCTGAAGAAAAACAAGCTACATATTATGTGAGTGAACAGGCATGTAGCAGTACCAGGACATTTGAGGATGATCATTTGTATTGCACTAAGATGCAACCTGTAGTAGAGTCACAGAGTCAAGTACACAAGAGTAAGTATTTTTTAGTGGTTCTTGAATAAATCATAACATTTTGATGTATTTGACAGCATACCAAAAAAGAGTGGTGGTAAGAACATCTTCAAATCCAAGTAGCCAGAACCTTAGAAAACAAATGTTGAAATGGAAGAGAATAGCCAGAAGAGCTAGCAAAATGAACACCAAACAGCATTTACAGCTACTCCATCAGAAGCAATGTGACCTAAGGTATTTTTATTTTATGGTTGTACTATTTGTTAATAAATTTCTTTATGAGTCAAATGAGGAATCAAAAGTTAAAACCGAAGGGAAGACTCTTTTCATTAGATGATAAAATATTTGCATTATAACTGTATAAACAAAGTGCCAAAAGCTATAGATTGCTTTTAAAAGTTTTTAGTTTACCATCTCCTAAGAATCTCAGTAATCTTGTTAATATTGTTCCCTTCAAATGTGGCTATAATGAACATATCTTTAAAAATTTAAATAAAATTGTTGAAAAATTAACAGAAAAAGAGAAATATTGTATATTAATGTTTGATGAAGTATCTTTAAGTTGTGGCCTTACTTATAATTTTTCAAAAGATCATATGGTTGGAATTGTAGATTTTGGTAGTGGTGATCGACGCATGCACTTTGCAAATAATCAATACTCCAACCATTTGTGCATTTTTTAAACTGAATCATTTGATGTATTTCTTTCAACCAACACATCACTCACTGTATATACCTATAATATTAATATTTTTACAGTTTTTGTTATGAATTATTTTAATGTTAAAATAAATAGTGTCATTTTTAACTGTATTTGTTAATTTATCTTTTGTAAATAAATAAATAAATGTTATATTTATTATATTCTTGATTATTTTTATGTGTTCTTGGGAAATAACACCACAACCGAAACAAAAATTTGTATATTCAAGGAAAATTTGGTTTTTCCTTGAATATACAGATTTTTGTTTCGATTATGATGTTATTTCCCAAGAACACAAAAACAATTCGATGGTACAGCCCCCTATTGGTGACATTTGGGACCAGAAACTACAGATTCCTTCTTTTAGTATGGTGATGATCTGTCAAATTCAACAAACGTCAAATTTAGTACTTGAAGAATTTGTTAAGATGCTTTTGATGCTAAGCCTAACCTGTCATGGGACAAAATGTGACACATTTTTTAACATTGAGTTGCCCATCTATCTTAATTGTATGATCTGTGGTGTGTGCTCTAAGATATGCATTGCACACTACCTCCAGAAGTATAAGCACTAAAGTCCTATATTAAGGAAATTAAAAATCAGGTATTTACTCTAAACTCAAATATTATTCAGAGGAGTTAATGGAAAATGTTTACTTTATAAATATAAAATGTAGTGGCAACTTGGTAACTGATAACCTCGGCTGATAACGTTGCCCTTTTTTGTAGGTTTTTGAGTTCTGACGTATGTCAAGTTTCCGGTTTAAAAAATCGCAAATAGAGAATAATAATGTTTATTAGAACGACAGGCAAATTTTGCGCTGCTTTTGTATATTAATTAGATATTATATTTGTTTATTTACTACAATTTATTGATTTTTTAACTAAGAGACTCTAACGTACCTGGTCCCTGTTTCTTACTCAGAAAATTGAATGTGTATTTCAAGATCTAAAAAGTGTGATGTCGGAATGGCGTCTCATAACAAAGTCTAATTCTTGTATTTCACTACCCTATTGATCTATTTTCTCATGTATAAGTGTGCGCCTCCGTTAAGAAGCTTTGCTTCAATAATATGTCCAAAGTTGAACAAAAAATTCCAAAATAACTAACAAAACATAATACTGTGCAATAAATAGTACATTCACTGTTTTTAGATATCTTTATGCAAAATAAAAAATGTAAAAATAAAGGTAATAAAAGTTTATTCATTCTACACAAATTAGTTACCTACCTATATCGTGCATTTTTGAAGTCGGTACCAAGCAGACCTAAAATCCTACATTGCTTACATATCTGCTACTTCATCAAACTAGACAAGTAGGTATTTAATTTGTATACAATGAGCGCATTTTATTGTACATTCTATACTTTGTGGATAGGTACCTAACAAAAGCGAATGTGTTAGTTATTGTATAATTTTATGTTCTGTTAATAATTTTAGACTTTTAGTTCTATTTTGAAGTCCTTCAGGAAACAACAAGAAGCAAACTGATATTATAGCTATAACTTGTTCGGCTACTATTACAACTACTAAATTAACTGATTCGGTTTGCCATGCACAATATTACCCCTATTTGGTTCCTAACAATTTCGTGTTGATCTCAAAATTATAATAGGCTAACTGAAAAGTGGGGATGGTCGACATAAATGTCTAATCTGACACTTCTAAAATATTATTTATACTGCTACGTAATTGGTAGGCAATTACGTTAAATTTTCCTCTGAATAACTTCTCTTCTGTGAAACCACCTACTGTTTACGAATTCTCAGGTCAAAGTACTGAAAAGAGATAGCAACGAAGAGTACAAATTATTCTTAAGTATCATACGTATTCTGCAAACATGTATTATTAATACTTCATGGCATTCACCCAAACGGCATTTAAATAGTGTAAAAGTCTTTCAGCCCCATTAACAAAATTGAGTTAGGCCATAATGTAACGCTTGATTATTAACCCGTCAATTAACTCTCATAGTGTCCTATATATTTTAAATTTTTTTAACAGCCCTAAGGGCGCATCAGTTCATGCAGTTATTCTTCTTTGTCGGTATCTCGAACCAACTCCGTCAAAAGATTGGTAAATTTAGATGCCATGGCTCGTCACTTAATACTTCTCATTCAATCCCTACGTTTAAGATAATACTAAACAATAAAAGGTAGGGCCCTTGCTGGATTCTTTTTACTCCGGATAGAATTAGTTATAGAACTCCAACATGTATATAGGTATATATACCTACATATAACGGATCTTGTTCTGGGAGTCGCACAAGGGTGATTGTGTTTATATATTTATTTTATTTTTTAAATATAAGTTAATATTATTATTTTAATTTGACAACTGGCAATAGTTTTCACTTTCTCTGAGTAACTATGAGGTATAATGGAGGCTCTACAGTACACAAAACACAACTAATATAATTATAGCGAGACCATTTAAAAATTACCCTCTGGAAGCGGCATGTGTCCCGTACCCCTTCTTTAAACCTGCTTATGGATATACATATAGGATGGTGAGTTACTAATGCAATACAGAGCAACTGCGAATTTCTGATGTGAAAATTTGAGGAAAATATTTACTAGCACCAATGACATCTAGGACGTCGGTCTTTACATCTCGCGTCTTCAAATTTAACGATATGTATCAATACATAAAGAAGTGTTCGAGAGGACATTCAATTGTGGGAAGCACAACTGATGAAGGTTCCCTAACCAGAAACAATATATATTATATATATTGTCTTGCGTACAAAAGAATGACACCTCGAAGAAAGTATTCAATATCTCAGACAGTTAACCTGAAAATTTCGTCGTGACATCCTAACCTAGGAGTTACGGGTAAGAGCAATTACATAGAACGGCTCCAGATTCGGAACCTCTATATGCTAGTTTCCCCGAAAATCCTAGATGTCGGTCTTTACATCTCGCGTCTTCAAGTATATGGGGTGTTATTCTAGCAAGTGCATAAATTTATATGTATTAATACAAGTTGGAAAGAATTTATAGTGTCTCCACATTTTTGAGAATTAACAAATCTCTATTTTTCCGCAGAAATTAGGCAGTTTTGAGTTAATAAAACGTACTAAAACTTTACCTACCATTTAATAAATATGACTAGCACTGCAGCTATCGAAAAAGTTAACTAAGGATATTTAAACTTAACACAATGTCAAATTTTAAGCTATCATTTTTTGAAGGTTAGTCTATATCGTGATATGTGCATTTTCTTCTCCATTTTAAGTATTAGGCTTTTGCCTCAGACGGCATCCATCTTTTTCTTGGTCCACCAATACTTCTTCTATCTCTACATTTACAGTTCAATAATCTCCTAGGGATTCTATCATCTGTATTCTGCCTGTAATTCTTTGGTTTATGCTGAAAATGTGCAGTTCAGTTCTTAAACAATCATTTTTTATTCTATTTTTTCATACATTTTGTAGGGTGATTTGAGTTATCCCTCTTATAGGTGTTAGTATCGCTTTTATCGACTTCTGCTATAATCATAGCACTTGGCTTTTTTCCATTCTTCTTGAATTCGATTGTTTTTCCAGCAATTAATATATAGGTGGAGAAGTCTCAGTTGCAGTAGTGCCCCTCCATATTTCAGCAATTCTGAAGTGGTACCATATCTTCCTGTTGCTTTTCTGTTTTTTTGTGGTTTTAAAAGCTTCTCCTCGTAGCATCCTACAATATTTGTAATTGGCGTATTTCCCATTCGAGCGTTAAAATCTCCCATAAGAATAACTTAGTCCATCACCTTTGTCGAGAATAGATTGTAACTCTTCATAAAACATCTTATATTCTTTAATTTTTCCTTTTTGTGGAGCGTTGCTGGCTATCTCTTTCTAATATTAACCTAACTGTCAAAATACGTTCATTTACATAAGTGTAATTCTTTATGTTTTGTTCCCATTTTCTGTGTATATAAATAGCAATACCTTTACTCACTCTTTTATGTCGATCTTCACCACTGTATATTATTATGTAGTTTTACATATATTTTGACCCTTTCGTTTTTTTTTGTTTAAGGTATAGTTGCAAAGTCAATATTTTTCCTTTTTAAAAGCATAAAGTAGTTCTGTTTCCGTCGGTACCAGTCCTCTCACGTGTATTTTTAAGTCTCAGTATTTCCCAGCTAATTTTCTATACTACAATCCTTACTGGAATCATAAATCAATTATGTAAAACATTTTGATAAGCAAAAATTAAAAGTTTTAACGAATATGTGGTTACAGTACCTATCACTTATTAAAAAAATAATATAACATTAGTTCAGCGACTACTTGATTGTCATTATAGCCAATTAACAATTCTCAAAAAATTACAAGCCACAAAATTGCGTATTGTTTGTAATAATCATGATCATTTTAATATCGAAGTAGTCAAGGCCGTAGCTAGCGGGGGGTCTGGGGGTTCAACCCCCCCCCGAAATTTTGGAATGTTGGGTTTCAAGATTAAATTTTAACCAAATAATCATCTTTTTCATGAGAATAAATTTTATATTTATACATTTTTATTGTCCTGGATATATATGATTACAAATACAGATTTTGCAGTACCAATCAGTCCACCACCAATCAAAAAAAGTATCCAACCCCCCCCCCCCGAAAATATTGTCCAACCCACCCCGAAAAGATTGTCTGGCTACGGCCTTGGAAGTAGTAAATCAAAGTTGGAAAACTTCTCGTAGTGCGTTCTATATTAGTTTACGGGTTAATGCTTGAGAAATAATTGACTTCTAATTAAATTTATTATAATTATTAGTAATTTGTAATAACTAGTAAACAAATGGAGGAAATATGCATATTTATTTACTTTTCATTAAAATTATTATTTACCATAATACTCAACTGACTAATTGTTTCATAATATATATAATTAAGATTATACTGGAGTTTTACTATGTCTAACTTTATATATACATACGAATGGCTATACCGATTTAGCCTGCAAGTTGGGCCTTATATTTACTGTGTACATGCTGTACAGTTATAATATCTTTATAACACAAATATCCCTGGTAATTTCTCATAGAAGAACGATTCTACTTAAGAAGTCTTTAAAGAATACAAGTTTATGCCGTATCAGTATAACATACCTCATGCCTATTTCAATGCTATTAATGGATATTTCAGTTTTTTATGCGTCAAAGTGCAGCAGAATGAACTTCGATAACTATTGACCGCACTCACAGATTTGTTTATATTTGAAGCGCGCACGTGTACCTAGTATCGTTCTAAAAACAGGTACAAGCTCTTCGCCGAAGACTTAAGAACTGAGGTAACTTAACTACCTCGATTGGGATGTTGGGTTGTTAGCACTGTTGCCGAGTCTCATTACGAAAATGTTTTATTAAGAGTAAATGCCCCTCGATGATGAGAAGTAAAACAAGTACGGTTAATTAAAAAGTAAGTGGTTCATAATTTATTATCTAGTAATTTAACATATAAAATTGTCAACTTGATATCAGTATGAAAAAATCCCCTTGGCTCCCAACTATTTTTTTTAAGATAACTAAAATTGTAGGTACTATAAGGATTGTTCTGAATTTATATGTATTAAATTCGGGTTCATGAAGTGATGTACATACTGGATTTTAGAGCTCAAAGTTACTGCACTCTCACAGAAAATTACTTGCAGTGTTACACGTAAAGACCCTAAGGTCATGAGAGCCTAGAGCAAGATTATATTTAGCGCCATCGACAATTAGGTGGGTATTTTACTTTTGTTGTATGAAGAGTAACGACAAATACCTTTGAACATCGTATATAGGGGGGTTACATTATCCGGATCCTTCTCTTAGAATACTACGTAAAACTATTTGAGGAATATTTATTTACTTTTTGTTTATTATCCGTAGCGCTGTTCCAACCTGACGAAGAACCATAGAAGTAATACCTAAAGAAGAATGGGTCTGAACAAGTGGAATCATAACGCTGAATGAAAGGGAAAGAAAACCGAGTGGCGTCTAGAGCTGCAGGCAATAGCCAGACGTCGCTTGACTGCCACAATCAAGCACCAATCCATTTGGATTATTGTTTATCCCACCATGCTTTACGTTGCCAGGTTATCGTTTCGGTAATTATACTGAGAAAAGTATTTGCACTTAATTTCGAGCAAGCAAAGTAGATGAGATCAAGTGACATAATTGTTCCAAGAAAGACTGGAAGGCAAATCCAGTAGAGCAATGTTAATGTTCCATAAGTAACTGCTAAAATATACTATCCTCGAAATGTATTTTACCCTTTTACTGACCTTGTGATTACAGAACTTGATGCGCACTTTAAACCACGTGAAGGAACAATCGACGGGACTCAAATGGTTCAACTTGTTAAGGCCAATAATGACTTCAGGTGAAAGAAAGCCGTAAAAAAATTGTGATATTATTTTTAGGAGAAAATGAACTACATACTATTCCAAACGAATACTAAAAATGGCAGAATCACTTGGAATTATTAGTATAAAACCATTCTAACGCACTAGAAACTCTTGACCAGTGCGATTATCAATTCTTTCCTACAATAAAAGGCTTCTAGTTATGTTGGTCACACTATGTGTGTCCAGAGCAACCCCGGAATGGTGTTTTTCAACCCCAAAGAGGTTGAAAAGCTACTTGGGACAGATCATGGGAGATGAACTACTCACTGGTCTTACTTTAGTAAGCATTCATCGTGATATGGCAGTCCAACTGGATTTTTGGACCTGTGGACCCTTCCCCTTGCGAAAACTATAGATACATCCATCCCTTAGAACTACATTTTACTGTAATTTCAATCACATGACCTACACCAATATTTTCTGCAACATCTTACTCAATCTGTAATATGGCCAAATTGCTTTATAAGTTTTTATTAATATCAGTTTGTTGAAAACTCTATTACATCTGCCAAAAGTGACAGATAGCTACAATGATAGTTCAGAAATGATTGAAAAGAAATGTGTGTTCAAGGGAATTATTGTTAAACAAGTTTTATTTTTTGGGTTAAACAAATCACTCATAGTTTATTCAAATATAAAAATGTGCCATGAATCAGTTATGATTCTTTTACACTGTGTAATTACAATTAAACAACTCAGAAATAATTAGTTCATTTTTGTGATAATCCACTGAATTTTAGATTTGTGGTGTAAAACAATTTTATTCAACTACGGTGTAAAAGGTTAGCATGTTTTTCAAGAGTAGCAATCAATTTTAGCTACAAGTAGATGCTTTAAAAAATTTAATATGTTTCATTTAATATATCAGACCTCTTTTAAAATAACAAATCCTCTTTTTTGTTCACATAAGGAGCTAAACTACAAAAAATCATAAATGAGAATAAAGCCAGTTCAGTGCCCAATATGTCAAACATGAAAAATGAAATAATAATTTTGTAAATGTAAATTGAAGACGCGAGATGTAAGATCGACATCTAGGATTTTCGGGAAACTAGGATACAGAGGCTCCGAATCTGGAGCCGTTTCGTGTCCTCCCGTAACTCCTAGGTTCGAATGTCAGGATAAAATTTTCAGATTACTTCACCTGTCAGAGATATTGAATACTCTTTTGTATGCAAAACAATATATATGATATATATATATTATTGTTTCTGGTCGGGAACCTTCGTCAGTTGCGCTTCCCACAATTGAATGTCCTCTCGAACAGTTATTTATGTATTTGATACATATACATTTGATAATTTTTGAAGAAAGTATTTTTATATGTATATATGTCATCTACATACAGATTGGGGCAACATTGAGTCATGAGCGAAGCTTGGTCGCCCAGGTACTTCCTGTATAAACAAATGTTTGAGATTTGAAATTTTTTTAAGGGTGTTTTCCAGAATGCTGTTTTTCACCAAATTAATTTGAAAATGTTGGCCACTTCCTTATACTAGCGGTTAATTATAACTTTGTTTTTTTACATGGAATTGCTTAATTTTTATGATGAATTTGTTTAAAACTCAAAAATATAAGGTATATTTTACAACTACTTCGCGACTCACAGTTTCCGAGATAATTTATAAGAAAAAAATAGCCTTCAATCTCAAATATAGCTGATAGAAGTCGAAATTTTATGAATTCATAGTTGCGGTTGAATTGGGATTTTTTCCTATAAAATATCTCAGAAACTGACTTCAAATGAATCAAAATGAACACTTGTAAATACATCAAACCGGCATTTCTTTATTGTTAGCGCCCTCTTGAAGTTGGCCCACCTCCGTAATACACCCTTGTTCAACCAGTTCCTGTATTGGATTAGAAACTAAACCGTATTTTTCATGGCAATTTAGATTCTAACAAATTTATGTTTTTAGGTACTGTACTTGGTGGTTTTGATAATTTGTATATTTTTGGCTTATTGACATTTTTGAACGGTTTGACATTTTTGACATTGACATTTTGGCGTTTATCGCATTCTAACACTTAGCATTTATACATTTTTTCGATATTATAATCGCAAGTAAACCTCTTTACAAAAGTATGGATAGTCGTATAAAGTTGTCTTTGTATATAAATATAATCAAGATGATTACGTATAAAGGTACCAAAACTAAACCTACCCACGAAACAATAGGTACTTATTCCTAAACAATATCTATTCCTAACAACTGTTACAGCCTTTAATCCTCTGTTTGATAGAACTAACATAAAATGATTTAACTATATTTATTTAAAATACTAACTACCATCCAAATTTTTTCAAGATTTTATCAGCGGTTTGTGTTTTTCAATATAAGCTTTTATATCTCTTTTCACCTCCGTTCATCCCCTTTGTGGTTGAATGTTGAGAAAATCCACCAGTTAAATAGTGATGTGTGTTCAGGCTGACCTACAGCATTTATATGGGTAAAGGAGCGCGTGTTTTCCTTATTTTGTCTACTGTTCTAACATAAAACTTAAATATTATCCGACTTCCAAGTAGTACTAAAAAGTTGAAAATAATTAATGAATCGCTTACGTATCTTCTATTTCATCAAACTAGATTGTTACTTGGCACTGACTTTAAAAGTATACTATATAGGTAGGTAATTAATTTCTACAGAATGAACACATTTTGTTGTTTACATTTTTTTACTTTACGTATAGGTACCTAACAACAGTGAATGTGCTATTTATTGCCTAATGGGAGTGTTATGTTTTATGACTTATTTTCAACTTTATAGTATTACTTGGAAGTCGGTTAATTTCTTTAAATGTTTTATTTTCAACTTTTAGTTTTTAAGATTTTTTAATTTTTCAAAATAATTCCTTTCCGCTTTTCAGTTTTTTAGTTATATTTTACACTTGGGAAGTGTTTATTCTTTATTTTGTATGTATAACCTTAATTGACCAGGACCAGGTAAGAACGAAAGCCCCAATATTACAAAATCATACATTTTCGTTTAAATTCACAGGCAACAGTTATACGAACAAACTTGGTAGCCAAAAATGGAATTAATTATTATTATTATTTAATGTTTAATGGAATTAATTATTATTATTATTGCTTTCATCGCTTCCATTTATGGTGTATTTTGGTATACTAAACACCCTGTGATAATCACACAATAGCGTTTGATATGTGTTGTCGCTGATTTTCTACTTCCAGGAGTTGGTGACAGTTGGTGTTGGCAAAATTAAAAAAGCTAGCGGTCTCCCTGTGATCGAAATATGAATTTGCATATTTCCAACATTTTTTCCAACTGTTATACACTTTTCTGTGTACTAATAAAAAATAGTTCAGTACCGTTATAATTAAGTCTAAATTAAACAAAATCAAATAACGTTCTGTTCCTGAATAAAAAAGAATATAAAAAATTGCATTCTATCATTTATTGAATAAATTAGAAATACAAACAAAAGTCGAGGGTTTAAAACGTCGATAAAAATCAAGAATTTCAGTATCTACGAGTAGACAACTTACCTAAAAATAACTGAAATAGATTTTTTATGTACATATATTTAAACATGAATTATCAGTATAAAATTATATAAAATATAATAGAAAAAAAGTCCGGGAATAAATAAATTAATTTTAAGCAACTTTTGATTCATAAAGTTTTTTCTGAAAGTCAATTCTTTTCAAGTTAATCGCTAGTGAAATTATCGAGTTTTCAACCAAAAAAACGTTTTCATACGGTTTTTCGTAAATAACTTTAAATATATACATATATACATAAAAAATTATTTAAACCAAAATTGTAGCTTATAAAAATACAAAAGAATGTGGGCTTGTGGTTACTGGAAAACCAATACAAACGGATTAGCGTGAAATAACTGAAAATCAATGCATATTTTGGGGAAAATTTATATATACTTTTTTAAAGTGCTTAAAAATCCTTTTATTTGTTTTTTTTTACAAAAGTCTCTATCATGAAAATTAAGCGAGTTATGACATAAATAAGGTTGTTTTTTCTTTTTTGACAAAATGAAAGTACAAATTACCCCCTAAATACCACCCCAGTTGAAATTATTTGCTACCACTTCACAAATTACTTGACTTACTGATTTCAAATAGGCTCAGAAGGTTTGACCGGTTTAAAGTAAGTAGTTTTGAAACAAGTCGAGCCTCAAGAGAATATTGTATTTTGCAAAAAATTCTCTTTTTTTCAAAATAACTTAAAAACTATGAGAGTACAAAATTGTAGTTTTTGTTTTTTTTTATTTATGTTTTTTTTTCAATGATAAAAATTAATTTAGATATGACTGCTTAAAGTTTGTACATGTTCGTAAATAGTACTGTAATGTTTTTATTTTCACACTCGGGTTTAGTTCTTGGATTTATTTAAAAACACAGTCCAAATCACTCTAATTTATTTCCACTACTTTAACGCAATTTATATTCATCGAACTATTCACAATTTACCTCTACTTAAATATACGGCTGTCAAATATTGAATGAATCCATCGGCAGCTGTCCGTATTTATATATTGCTCTCGGAATTATTCTGGCAAGTCATTGAACCATAGGGAAGCTTCAAGGGAATTCCTAGTAACGGCAGCGGTCGGCTTGTTGAGAAACAAAACATTTCGGATTCGCAGAAGTCTCGGAAGAAATATCCCTTCCACGAGTTGGATGATGGCCGATTGCACCAGCTATCGGATGAATTCTCGTAACAGAACTCTTAGCCCACCCTTTCCACGCATCAAGCCCTTTCAAAAATAAATGTTAAATACCTTTTCAATTTACATGAGCTTTTAGCTGATACAAAAACTTGAAGTAGTAGCAATTATTTTCAACTGGGGTGGTATTTAGGGGGTAATGTGTACATTATTTTTGTCAAAAAAAAACAATCTTATTTATGTCATAACCTGCTTAATTTTAATGCTAGAGACTTGTAAGCACTTTAGAAAAGTTATTTCACGATAAACCTTTCAATTTTTGTTTTGACAAATCAAAACAAAATTTCAACAAGCTATAGCTCCGTTTGTATTGCTTCTACAGAAAACATATACGCAACATTTTTTTTTACTTTTATAAGCTACATTTTTGATATAAACGATTTTTTTCTTAAAGGGTATATTTTTAAAGCTATTTACGAAAATCCGTATGAAAACATATTTTATTTTTTGGTTGAAAAATCGATACTATCACTTGCGATTAATTCGAAAAGAATTGACTTTCAGAAAAAACTTTATGGAACAAAAGTTGCTTAGAATTAGTTAATTTATTCATAATTTATTTATAATACCCCGGGAAGAAAGAAACCCCCAACAAAGGGTGAACTTTAAATTAAGGGGTAAGTAGAAATTAAATCCAAATTTTTAGGAAAGATTCAGTATAATTTTATTAATTTAAATTAATCACTTAGTTAGATACGATTATTTCGGTATTATATCAAAAACATCAAGAAATACAATGCACCCTCTGTAAATTTTTGTTAATTAATAGCTTTATTTGGTGACAATTTTTGTAAGTGCATTGAAATTGAAATTTTGGAAATAATACATTGATAATTTTCTCGAATTGAGAAGGTACCTTATCCTAACGGCTAACAATGTTAGGAAATATCAAACTGAAATCAAATTCGCTACAACGACGATGGCAGTTTACAATAAAATTAATGCTATGATGTCAGATCCAACTATTTATCTTAAGTCTCACTATTTGTATTCATATCATGGGGTTTGTAATCTTAGTTAAATTGTATGAAACTATTAGCCTTTAAAATAGAAACAATATAAATTAAAGTATAATGTTAAAATAATAAAATATTATCGGAAAAACATTGATCAGTTGCTATACAATACACAATTGAAATTTTAGTTGACAAAAGAAATAAATAAATGTTTCAAACTTGCGAGTACCCAGTACCTAAATGGTCATCGTCATATAATATAAATTTTTATACGTGAGATCTCAATAGCGTGATAATGTCCAATAACTCTTGGAACCAATCAAAATGTCAAAATTTGATAGTTTTTTGTTTAATTTAGTTTGTTTTTCTCATTCAAGCAAATCCATCTTACGATATTCTCTCCAAGCAATTTGGTGACACTGTTTGGCATTGACAGGGGACAGAGGAGAAAATGGTACCGAACTGTTTTGTCTTTCCTTATTTATGCATAGATGTTCATGTAAATCGATATTTATTAGGAATACAAACACAATGAGCTTTGTGCTCATTTATTTAACGTACCACAATATGTTTAATAAAATTAATTATACTATACTATACTACCTGTATGCTGGCGATGATGTATACAGATAATTTTTTAATTCGCGAGGAAAACTTTCAGTGTCTACAATTCCGGCACTATTACAACAACTTTCCAAAAAACTGCGTGTTCCAAATCATAGAAAAGTATGTGAGAACACTTCTGGATCTTTCTAAAACAATACAATTTTGAAAACTGTACAAATCGGTAAGTGGGTTGTGGGGAAATCGACTGATATATTAAGTATATTGTACAGATGTATATCCACATATGTAGAACTAGTCAGTGTATTGAACCTAATAGATGTCGGTGACATCTACCGTCTAGTGAGTAATTTAAGTATATGAAGGCATACTATGCTATAACATATACCATACTCTTGACAGATGGTTCGAGTGTTTTATATAACCCACAAGTAAATATATATACAGATATATACAGATATATATTCACATATTTAGAACTATATTATTCAACGTATGACAGCAGTTTCGAACCAGGAGTTCTCGTCAGATACGCTTCCTTGAATGACAAGTTCTAAAGTGAAAAACTTGGATGTAATACACATCAGTAAGACAACAGTCAGTGTATTGAACCTAATTAATAGATGTCGGTGACATATACCGTCTAGTGAGTAATTTAAGTATATGAAGGCATACTATGCTATAACATATACCATACTCTTGACAGATGGTTCGAGTGTTTTATATAAAAACCCACAAGTAAATATATATACAGATATATATCCACATATTTAGAACTATATCATTCAACGTATGACAGCCGTTTCGAACCAGGAGTTCTCGTCAGATACGCTTCCTTGAATGACAAGTTCTAAAGTGAAATACTTCGATGTAATACACATCAGTAAGACAACAGTCAGTGTATTGAACCTAATAGATGTCGGTGACATCTACCGTCTAGTGAGTAATTTAAGTATATGAAGACATACTATGCTATAACATATACCATACTCTTGACAGATAGTTCGAGTGTTTTATATAAAAACACAAAAGTAAATATATATACAGATATATATCCACATATTTAGAACTATATCATTCAACGTATGACAGCCGTTTCGACCCAGGAGTTCTCGTCAGATACGCTTCCTTGAATGACAAGTTCTAAAGTGAAATACTTGGATGTAATACACATCAGTAAGACAACAGTCAGTGTATTGAACCTAACAGATGTCGGTGACATCTACCGTCTATTGAGTAATTTAAGTATATGAATGACAAGTTCTAAAATGAAATGGATGTAATACACACTTTAGAACTTGTCATTCAAGGAAGCGTATCTGACGAGAACTCCTGGTTCGAAACGGCTGTCATACGTTGAATGATATAGTTCTAAATATGTGGATATATATCTGTATATATATTTACTTTTGTGTTTTTATATAAAACACTCGAACTATCTGTCAAGAGTATGGTATATGTTATAGCATAGTCTGCCTTCATATACTTAAATTACTCACTAGACGGTAGATGTCACCGACATCTATTAGGTTCAATACACTGACTTAAGTATATTGCTCGATTTCTCTGCATTTATATGTTCAGTCTCAAATTTCATACCTTTGTGAATATATTTTTTTATCAAAAATTTGAAATGTCACCAATCCGAGTAAATAAAACAATAATAATTCAAATGGGTTCCACAACTGGAAAAGAAATCAGGTAACATACCTACAACCTACATACAAAAAAATACACGGTTTAAATAAGATTCTTTCCTTTGTTTTCTCTATTTCCTACATGCAATACTTTATCGGGATAAAAAGTAGGACATATTAACAGGAATAGTGCCCTGTGCACCATATTTTATCAAAATTCATTTAGTAGTTTTTACGAGATGCGTGTTCAGACAGACACATACAAAATTCCCTCAAATTCGTTTTTTTATCCCACCCCAAAATTTTCAATAAAATATTTCATGTACAGACATGGTCTTGTTAAAGTTTTATTATAAATATAGATTATAGAAAATGTGTGTATATAGTAGTGATGCACCAAATATAACGGGAATCAACATTCAGTGGGCCAGAATTATATTTAATAACACTCATTAAATCCTACTACAATATATTGAATTGAATTGCTGTTTGTTCATCAAAAGTTTTTTAATATCAAACGATACCTCTTTTTCTTACAGTAACTCATTATGATTATTCATTGTCCGAAAAAAATGATAGCTTGTCAATTTCCTTGTAAATTATTTAGTTATTATACGTTAATACAAATTAATTACCTGATTCTCTACTCTACTGAAACTTTTTTGTATTGCTATTTACCGTTACAATTTGTAATTAAGAAAAAAGTTATTGTGAATCGTCACATTGTACTTACTTATTTTATTACTAGCATCTGGTAATTTCTTTCATCTAAAAGCTCATATTTATTAACCGTTTAAAAATTGCAGATTTCAATGCTTGAAACTTCGATGCGAAATTTTTCGGCATATACGTCTTAGTTTTGTAAGTCTTTTTCAAGGGTTCTTGATGAATACTGGTCAATAAATTATCAACAACCTAGAGACCAAAAATGACGAGGAACTTTTTCAAACATTTAAATGTATACCTCTTTACTTTTATTTACTGCTTGTTATACCTACCTATACGTAATAATCTTGTTTACTCAGAGAAAAAGGTCAAGGAAATAATCGACAGAACCAAGAGGAAGCTTTTGACGTCAAACTACCCAAAATTCATAAGCCGGACATTCCTCCTAAGCCCATTTTCAGTTTGGTACCATTGCTGACCCAAAAATTAGTCAGGTACTTAGCCAAAACCCTTCAACCTCTAGCCGAACAAGCATCCTCGTACGTAAAGAACCCTTCTTCCTTGTTAGATATGTAGGACGCTTATAGAATTTCGGAAAATGATACCCTAGTTAGCTTCGATGTTGTATCTCTTTTCACCAACGTCCCAATTCCAGAAACGTTAAATATTCTAAAAAAACACAGTATCTCTTCGGACCTCATCAAACTTCTACAACACTGTTCTTCTGAAACGTATTTTTCATTTCAAAGGACTCTGTTCAAACAAGTCCGTGGAGCCTCGATGGGGTCACCTCTATCTCCAGTGCTTGCTAACATTTTCATGGAACGAATCGAACCTCAGGCACTAAACTATTGAACTTTATAACCTTTCTGTTAGATTACATATGTTGATGATACTTTTGGCATTTGGCCTCATAGCAAATATTCATTTAGATTGCTTTCTGCTACACGTCAACTGTATATATTCCAACATTCAACTAACAATGAAAATCGAGTCTGATTCTTCTCTCTCGTTTCTTGATGTCCTTATAACAAAAACCAATAGTGATATATTCTCACATACCCTCTATAGGAAACCAAACCATAACAAGCCATACTTAAATGCCCAATCACACCATCACCTTCCCCATTTAAGTTCTGTAATGAAACCTTTCCGAGTAACAGATATACACAATAGATATTAATTTTTGGGAGCCAGTTATAAATTTAAATGGAAAATAATTTGTTTAAATAATGTTGACCGTTTTTTTAACTTTGACCTCCTCGCATTTTATCTCCAAAACCTTTTTAAATGTATTTTATAGATTTATACGCCTTTGGATCCCTAATCGCCAGTCCTGTCTATTTGACCAGTTGTTGTAAGGTAGATGTCTTTCTGATATTGCTTTGGTAATCCCTGTTTCCATGTTGTAGGGGGTCTATTCCATTTTTTTCCGGAAAATTATTTTTTGGAGACGTTCTTCGCTTATTTATCATACGTATCCATGCTATATGTATATACCCAAAACCAAATTAGAGCAAATAAGAAATAAGGCTCACTTAAAATAAAATGAATATCCTTATCTTAAATTTTAAGGGACTCACACATTACTATTATTCCTGTCGTACCAAATCAACGTTGAAACTCGACGTGATTCGTCGTCAGATTGCTGTTATCACAAACACACATATCGGTTTTGACTGAGAAGTCCTGTTAAAATTGAAGTATGGACAGTTTAAACTCACGAGAAAACACTACGGGTTGGCGTCTTTGATAGGACGTGTTTCATCACCACGATGAAAATCGACGGGTATCATCGTTTTGTGTGGGGCCCTTAAGGTTTAAGCTACAGACACCATATCTGTAACCTTTTAACCAATAGAGATTACAGAATTCTGAAAGC
Organism: Octodonta nipae; assembly: GCA_034190945.1. NCBI lineage: Eukaryota > Metazoa > Arthropoda > Insecta > Coleoptera > Chrysomelidae > Octodonta > Octodonta nipae. Next base: position 50,072,341 of record CM067221.1, on the reverse strand, counting down.
TTCGAAAAGTGTTGTTATTTCGTTAATAATTTGTTCCGCTCAAAGTAACATTACGAAAAATAATGACCCCTGGGCATTAAGCTATAGGGGCTATAGCAATAAAAATATTGAATTTCCGAATGACACAAAATCTTTTGTTTTTATTACCTTATATTATATTCATGTGCTGTCTGAACATTGTTTGACATGATTTTTTTTCTATTTATATTGTTATGAGAATTCATCCGATAGCTGGTGGAATCGGCCTTCATCCGATAATTCGTGGAAGCGACATTCCTCCGATATTTCGGCGAATCCGAAAGGTTCGTCTGGCGCATCGAGGCTTGCTTTGATGGTAATCTAGTCTAGTCCCTGAGGCTCTTTGACGTTCTGGAGAATTCTGAGAAGAAATATATAAATACGGAGAGCTGAGGAAGCATTCATTCTGTATTCGACGGCCTTATAGTTAAGTAGAGATAAATTATAAATAGTTCTGTGAATATAAATTGTGTTAAAGTAGTGGAAATAAATTAGACTGTGTTTTTAAATAAATCCAAGAACTGAACTGAACCCGAGTGTGAAAATAAAAACATTACAGTGGTGTCAGGTGTGGGGTGTATTTGTGGAACTTTAGAAGTGGAAAATAAATAGACTGACAATATTTAAAAGCGTGAGCTTGGACCAATTGAAAGTGACGGACTTAAAAAAAGAACTTGAGGAAAGGGATTTAGAAATTAGTGGGAAGAAAAGTGAATTAATACAACGGCCACGAGATGCCCTAATAAACGAAGGTAATAATCCCGATACTTATTTGCTTGAAGTTTCTGGTAATGGGGACATGAGTATGCTATTAAAACAAATGGAAAATTCAAAAGAAACATTACAAGAAAACTCTAACGGCATAGAAGACAAATTGCTAGAAAATTATAAAACTCTAGAAGAGAAATTGCTAAAAAGTTCTAAAACCTTGGAAGACAAGTTACTAGAAAATTCTAAAAACCTGGAAGACATATGACTGGAAAATCCTAAAACCTTTGAAGAAAATTTGAAAAGCATGGGTGAGAAAAATTCAGAAATGCTGGAAAAGAAAATATTAGGGAATGAGGCTCAGATGGAGGAGCTAAAGCAAACAATAGTCGAATACTCAGCCAAAAATGAAACGAGGATAGAAGAGCTAAGACAGATAATAGAGGGTGAGATCAGCAAAATAAAAGAACAGGTAGTCACAATAAAAGGGGAGAAACACAATCAAAAACCGAAAGCAGAAGTAGTGGATTCGAAAATTGGCCTCGAGGGGACAAGAGACAAGACTCTGGCTCGACCTCTGCGAAAAATACCTGCAGAGGTCGAGCCAGAGTCCGAATCCTTGACGGAGAATCGGAAAATGGCGGAAATGCTGAATCCTCTATAAGAAAGATAGTAGAGGCAGTTCTTACAAAACAAAGACTAATGATATGTTGGAAGTGTCGTAAGGTAGGACATATCCAGAGTTGTTGCAAGGAGAGCAACAGAGTATCGACTTCCTCGTCAGGGAAACTAAAGAAGGCCAATGTAAAGGGACCATCGTCGACCTGTAGCCAACACCCCCCAACTATCAACGCATATTTCGCTTCGCTGCGCATCTACGTTAACAGTGTCTTTGTAGATGGCCTTATTAACAAGAAGCAATGTGCAATGCTGCGGATACTGGTGCGCCGAAAACAGTAATAAGGCCCAACATTGTTTTAGATGAGACAATCATTAAACCAACAAGAGAAGCAGCAAAAGTGACGGACATTGAAGATGAAGTCATCATCAGAATGGATGTCATGAGCTTCAAGGGATTCCAGTTAAACTTTAAAGATGGAAATCTGGGAGTGAATGACGAAAAAGTGGTGATTCATGGAAAAGATTACATAATGCTTCGAGCCATCTTAGCCGAGGATGTCAATGTTCCGGAAAGAGCTGAAATCATTGTAGATGCTTGTCTAGATGCAAAAACTAAAGCTGGAACAGTAATGATTATTGATCCTGAACTTAACGACAGACATGTAGGCAGAGGAAACACAATGGGGAAGACTCTGTTTCGTGCCAAGGAGATTGTGCCAGTAAGAGTAATGCACCTGAATCATTACTCGGTTGCGGTAAAGAAAGGAAGAACTTTGGGCCATTGTTCAACAGTTTCCTCTGTAGTCAGAAGCACAAAGCATGCAGAAATCCCACCAGGTAAACTATCGGAAGAACTGGCGAAACTCATAACAGATTCTTCCTGGAAGTTAAAACCAATCCAGAAAGCAAAGTTGAGGGACATCGTTAGAAACTACCAGGATATCTTCGATGTAGGGTACGGCAAAAGAGGACGAACTGATCTGGTGAAACATAAAATTAATACCGGGAATGCTCAACCTATTCGACAGTCGGCGAGAAGACTACCCCTAGCTAAAAGAGAAGAAGCCAACAGGATAGTCCGCGAGATGGAGAAAGAAGGTGTTATTGAACCATCCAATAGCCCTTGGGCTTTTCCAGTTGTCTTCGTTAAAAAGAAAGATGGGTCGACCCGATTTTGCGAGGACTTATCGGCAATTAAACCACGCTACAAAGAAAGACAGCTATCCCATTCCAAGAATAGACGACACCCTAGATACGTAGGCTAGATCGAAGATGTTTTCCACCCTATACTTGAAGAGCGGTTATTGGCAGGTGGAACTTGCTAAAGAAGAGCGAGAAAAGACTGTTTGTACCATCGGCTCAGGACGAATTCACGGTGATGCCTGTTGAGTTGTGTAATGCTCCAGCGACGTTTGAAAGCTTGATGGAAACAGTGTTAAAAGGGCTTTCATGGAAAACGTGCCTGGTGTATCTTGACGACATTATCGTAGATGGAAGATCTTTTGAAGACCACTTGAAGAACCTGGAGGAGGTGTTACAGCGACTTCGAAGTTCCGGACTAAATTAAGCCCGAAAAAGTGTCAGCTGTTCAAAGAAGAGGTGCAATATCTTGGACATGTGGTTTCGGCAGATACAGTAGCTGTCGATAAACAGAAAATCAGAGCCGTCCAAGAATGGCCGATTCCTAAAGATATCCACCATCTAAGACGTTTGCTGGGGTTATGCACGTACTATCGTCGGTATGTAGCAGGATTTGCCAAAATCGCCAAGTTACTTACTAGACTCACAGAGGGGAAGGTGCGGTACCAGTGGGATGATGAATGCCAGCGATTATTCCAGACACTGCAAAGTGCATTGACTAGTGCCCCCATTTTAAGTTAACCTTTACCAGATGGGAACATCGTCTTGGATACCGACGCAAGCAATGTCGGAATTGGTGCGGTGCTGCTGCAGATACAAGAGGGTCGATAGAAAGTCATCGACTATTTCAGCAAGATCTTGAGCAAGCCAGAACAGAATTACTGCGTTACTCGCAGGGTACTCTTGGCTATGGTAAATGGCTGGAACATTTCTACAAGTACCACTATGGTAAAAGATTCCTCCTGAGGACTGATCACGCAGCACTGAAGTGTGTCTTGCAGTTTAAAAATCCCGAAGGGCAAGTGGCAAGGTGGATGAAGCGATTGCAAGAATTCGACTTCAAGACTAAACATCGAGCTGGAACAGGTCATAAGAATGCTGATACCTTATCAAGGAGACCATGCCCTGATGATTGCAAACATTGTCAGCGAGCTGAAGAAAAAGCAACTGTTCTCTCTAGAACTACCGCCGTCGATGACCATTGGCAATCTGCGGAGATCCAGTAAGGCCAGAAATTGGATCCGAAATTAAAAGAAGATATTCGGTGGAAGGCAGAAGACCGCAATCCTACGTGGCAGCAGATTTCCCGATACTCACCAACCATGAAGTCGTACTGGGCTCAGTGGAACTCACTCATCCTGGAAAATGGAATCCTGAAGTGCGTCCTGGAAACTCCATACGAGGGAAACGACAGAAAACAAATTGTAGTTTCCAGAAATAGGAGACCTGAGGTTTTACGAGAACTTCATGATGGTACAACTAGAGGACATCTGGGAGTAACGGAAGCCCTGGGTTAGTTGAGAGAACGCTTCTATTGGGTAAAGTGCCAAGCAGATGTCAGGGATGCTGCCGGAAATGTACCGTCTGTGCAGCAAGTAATGGGCCTCAAAAGCGTGCAAAAGCTCCCATGAAGCAATATAACATGGGCAGTCCATTCGAAAGAGTAACCGTTGATGTTGCCGGTCCATTTCCTGAATTTGACTCCGGAAATAAGTAGGTACATTGTGGTGGTAATGGGCTATTTCAGTAAATGGGCAGAAGCTTATGCCTTGCCGAATCAAGAAGCCTTGACTGTTGCAGATCTCCTTGCCAAGGAATGGATCAGTCGTTTTGGTGTTCCCTTGGAGTTGCACTCAGACTAAGGTAGAAATTTCGAGTCTACTCTTTTCCAAGACGTCTGCAAACTAAAGAAGATCAATAAAACACGGACAACAGCATTACACCCTCAATCCGATGGGATGGTAGAACGGATGAATAGGACGATTAACCGCCATTTGTCAAAGGTAGTCTCTGAGCACCAAAGAGACTGGGACCAGTATCTTCACTTGTTTCTAATAGCACACCGTTCGTCTGTGCACGAGTCCACGGGTCAGACCCCGGTAAGTGTTATTAAGGGACGAGAATTACGACTACCATGCGATTTGAAGTTTGGATATCTCCCAGGAGGACCGTAGGTGAAGACTATGTCAGCCAGGTACGGCAGAAGATGAACGACATCCACCATCGAGTCCGGTTAAATATCGAGAATGCCAGTGCCTGAATGAAGGAAGCTGATTCTAAGCTGATGATCTTGTTTGGTTGTATAACCCGCAACGTCCTCGTGGATATTCGTCCAAGCTATAAAGATCTTGGTAGGGAACTTACCAAATTGTAAAGAAGATCAACGATGTTGTCTACGGAATAAGGAAGCTGCCTCGCGGAAAACCAAAGGTGGTAAATTTCAACAGGTTAGCCCCTTATGTCGGAAGTCATGCCGGCATTCACCAAGCCCAAGTCCGCAGCATCCAATCACCCGATGACGAAATCACCTTCGAACAGTTTATGGCACTGTATTTGGTAACGAAAACATTCTCGCAGGGCAAGCCAACATACAGCGATCTAGGGAAGACTATGTTAGAATTGAGTACTGTGATAATGGAGAAAAACCTGACGAAATTAGCCGTCCCAAAGATAGCCTGCGGGTTGGATGGACTGAATTGGAGGGTGGTGAGAATTATGAAGGAAACAATCTTTCGATTCAGTGGCATCGACATCCTTGTATGCTGCCTCAATATTCGCAGTCCAGATTCGTAGACCATTAACTGTTACTTCCACCAAACTTCCCGTTGGCGAAATGGAGAGTCCTGCAAATATCGTCACACCAGGAAAAATTCCTCTTCCTCCGATAATTCGGCGAATCCGAAAGGTTCGTTTGGCGCATCGAAGTCGTCGGTTTGCTTTGATGGATTTCTAAAAGAAATTAATCTAGTCCCGGCGGCTCTTTGACGTTATGGAGAATTCCGAGAAGAAATATATAAATACGGAGAGCTGAGGAAGCATTCATTCTGTATTCGATGGCCGTATAATTAAGTAGAGATAAATTGGAAATAGTTCTGTGAATATAAATTGCGTTAAAGTAGTGGAAATAAATTAGAGTGAGTTAGACTGTGTTATTAAATAAATCCAAGAACTGAACTGAACCCGAGTGTGTAAATAAAAACATTACAATATAATTATCTGTTGATTTAAGCTGTCAATATCTGCTCTCTATTTTTGTGTTACAGATTTCTCCATATTTTCGTTCGTTAACAAAAGAGTCTTAAAAACGGAAGGGTTAGTCCCTTCCGTTTTTAAGACGAATGTATTGGCAGCTATGACATGTCTCAATTGTCTTTTGTTATATCGCAAACCGCCTCAATATTCATTTTACATTTTTTTGGAAAGAGCGTAAAAGTGCACAAAAGATTTTATATCTATAGTTCTTACGGATGCACTAGGGTTTTTGTTTGTAAAATGCTTCTGTTGCGATTTTCATTTTCAAAATTATATCGACTTCTACGTTGTCCGAAGGTCCTATGGTTAATCAAATTAACTACCAGTTCTCTGGATTGGATTTTATGAGGCTGCGGTAGTTCAGGATACATCTCCAAATACCATGCTGAGGTAATTTCGACGTTTCTGTGTAATTGTAAGTACAGCACTAATACTCAAACTTTTCTTCAATTGAATAGAGAATACCGGCTATTTTCAACAGACAATTTGTGTGTCAGATTATTGATTTTAATGAGAAAAGGGGGATTACTTATTAAAATATAACTTTGATACTATGAATTGTAGATGGAAAAAATGTGATATTTTTTAAAGCTCAATTTTCTGACAAATAAATCATGGCCTCCTTATAAAAAATTAAGACCTAACATTTCGACGTGTAATATTTCGATGATAGAAGATTGGGAATTTAACGATGATTCCATAAATTAAAATTGAAAAATCCAATTTGGCGGCCATAAAAAAAATGAAAATTGACGCGGTTTGGGGGACAACAAAGACGATTGAGGTATGTCGTACACGCTATCTTATTCGTCTTAAAAAAGTGGCCTAATAATTATTAGATTTTGACAGCTATCAAATTAACCGTTTCAAATTTACTGCTATATTCGATTTTTGCGGATGTAGGTATAAATAAAATAAATTTGAACAAATGCGAGTTGGACTCGGGTTCCCTACCACCTTTGAGATTTGATACAATGTAGGTATATCAATGTATATATATATATATATATATATATATATATATATATATATGTATGTATTTCAGGTACATGCAAGCAGGGACTGAGTGGATTTTCGTATATTTCCCTTAATATCTTTAAAACTGAGCGTTTTAAATTTATAAAAAATATAGATACTCTTTTATTTCTCACAACGAGTTTTTTTATTTTATCTGGCGCTTGATTTTTATTAAAATATTTATTTAATTTTCTAATTTGGCCGTCAAAATTTTCGCTTTACTTTACCAATAATATTTCGATGAAGCCCTATATAATCTTTTGTCTGAAATTTAGGCTCAGTAGTTTTAAAGATAAAGCCAAAAATAGGTCAAATTGTAAATAATAAGTTATTAAATCTTTGGAACAAAATATTTTAAAAATACAAATAAAATATATATGTATTTTTATGACGATTCGTTTCATTTAATACACGACGTTAGGGTGGCACTTAAAAAAACAATTACCGATGTTATTGATCTTGAGCCCAATTAATATTCACGTTGTGAACTGTCATTCTAATAGTTTATTAAGCTCCATAATTTATTAAAACAAAGTTAAGAGTTTTAAAATAAATATGACTTTTTTAATTTTTCTCGCCGAAAAAATAGAGAGCAATACAATTGTTTCATGGCTTTTCGTAATATAAATAAAAAATAAATAAAATTAAATTACATAATTAAATTCTCGAAATTTGCTGTCAATTATAGCAGATGAATTATTAATTCAAGTGATGGAATAAGAAGTTTGCTATTAATTTATTAATTGATTTAATTATCTAGACATGCGACTCATGCTATCCGAATATTTTTGCTCGCTGATCACGAATGCACCGTTATGTATGCTGCATTACCCTTTGGTATTATGTAAAATATGGCTTATAAAAAAAAAATTCTCGAGATTTTTTTTTTCTGAAAACCGAAGAGTGATGAAACAATGTTGACCGTGGCTTCGTCATCAGCGAGCAACAATACTTCCGACAGCATACGTCGCTAGCATGTTTCTCGTTTCCTTTATTCCCAGTGACGAAGTCAGTGATTTGAAATACAGTAGTCAAAAATTCGCCCTAGGTCTGCAGGATTAGAGGTACACCTAATCTGCAGAATGTCTCCGTTGGTTTGGGTTTTCGACCCCTTACTGTCTGCGCATATCCCACATTTCCTGCACCCGAGTCTGATGTTTTCGAAGTCACACATATTAACCAAAATCTTATCATAGTCCGATTACATCCGGTAATCCCATTATGTACTTCTGTTCGAACAGGGGTTTCGAGGTCTGTTTCGGTCATTTGGTTATTTCGTTGTACAATCTTCACACACCTCCCTTCGAATCTGTTGGGTAATAATGTTTTTGAAAATGGAAAACAGCCCTGATTAATAGCAGTATTCCGTTTTTGGTGATAAAGTAACTCTTCCAACTTTAGTAAGCGATCACCCGCTCCTCATCATCATGTATTTGCGAAAGGACAGTCTCTAAACCAGTGTAGTGTAGCTAGCGTCGGTGTCTAGGACAAACTTTCAATACATACTTCTTAAGAAATGCCAGAATTGGATTTTTGAAATGTTTCTTTTCGATGGTTTGCCAATATAAAGGTACGGAATTGGTGGCAAATCTTCTAGTGGCTCATCAATTTATTTACCCTGCACAACTATGTAAATGTCCTTATTATATTGCGACTGTAGAACCATATTCTTTTTTGTCAAATAGTCATTGTGATATCACGTAGTCTTTTTGCAGCGGACGAATTTTTAAAGTTCTATTAGATCGTTCAACACATATACTAGAATATCTGACTCCACCTTCTAGGATTGCTTTTATATAGATCTAGAGTTGTCTTTGGCATCTTTGTAGTTTTCATGGAGAAGTTGCATATTTGGTGGCTTCTGATTGCGATCTTGGACCTGTTTTGATATCGGTGGGTCACATATTGCTGAGGTATGTACTCCATCAACAAGTTTAGATTACTTTACTAATATTTCTGTTTTCTTTTAAGATATTTCTCCTGGTTTGAGTCAGGTTGTGGTTTGTTTTCTTGGTATTTCTTTGACGACACAGTATCTGCTGTCTGCATAGATCCAGCGTGTTCAGTAAGATTCTTTTTGTTTAGAGCAATGAATCTATTGGAGTCTCTCAATTTCCAGGTCCCTAACACTTCTTACCGTTTTTGCTTGCTTGATAAATTCTCCGCTGCTCTGTAATTTCAGAAACATTACGTTTGTTAAGTTGTTTTAGTCAAGTCTTTTGGAACGTGTAATTTGTGTTTCTTTACAATCTGTGACTAAGAAGTTTTATTGTATTTCAACCTTTTATATAAATTTTAATTCAATAGTTTTATTAATGTCTTTACCTAAATGGTTTAGTATGTTTGCCCAATAAAGAGATTAGTGGTGCATGGCTGCACATAATTAATTACCATAATCCTTACCTATATAACAACTTAGAAATACATGTGTATCTCTGGAGATTGTTCAATCATGAATGGCTACTTCCTTGTCCTTATAAGTCCGAATTCTTGATTCAGATACGATGTAACCCAACAACTCAAGTTGACATTCTTAACAACCAGAATGACCTCCATATTAACTGGCTCAGTACATTTTCCACCATCTTCTCAAACGTAGCGGGACCATTACATTACCCAAACGGCATGACCGTGAATCGAAACAACGTTTCTCTCTATCGCTTTTATGCCGATATCCAATTTCTAGTCCAGGAAGGAGAACCAACGGGTGGCGAGAGTGTCATATACTCGAGGAAGTTGATAGTGACCTTTTTTATTACGGCGTTCAATTTCCCATGATCCATCCTTATTTTTTACTAAAACGACATTTTGTAACATTGATTTTATACTTTCCTCGACTGTCTGTTGTTATCCCATTCGTAGTCTTTATTGGTGTAGCGTTTCCAATATCTATCTCGTGTTACATGACGTTCGCGCTACCAGTATTACACTCTTGATCATTCAAAATTTCCCAATGACTCAAAAGAAATTGTTTTGCCTTTTATTGTGAATTTGGTACAAAATGTCTGCAGTGATCTGTAAGGTGTGTTATGAGTTCTGTACAATTTCTTCACCAGTTGTATCTATGTCTGCTTATTACTAAAGCACGTTCAACCAAGTAAGCTTGAGTTAACTGCCCGAGCTCCACCAATCTATTGCAGCTCACAGGATTTCATTCTAGCTGCCGATGAATAATAGGTCCATACTTAATGTAAAATATACTATCCCGGGAGCTGGAGAGGGTTAATTCGAATTCGCCTTCTTATGCTGACATGGTTGGTGATGCTGCTACGTTGGCTACCAGTCGTTGGTGATTGTTCGTGTAGCTTAACAGGTTTTGTTGCAACAGTATAGCTTTCAATTTCAAGTTAGATTAAGATTGAAGCTTATGGTTTTTTTTTAATATACAGCCTTTTTTGTGTGGTGTTGTTTTCCAATCTAAATATAAAAAAATATATAAGATGCCACAAATAAGCTTCAGAAAATAATTAGAAACCAGCTATGAGACATTAGTGACTAAAGCGTTCAGAGATTAGAAATTTTATGTCAGAAGTAGTGGCTGTAAGAAAAAATTCAAAGGCTACATTAAACACACATTTTTCTACATTTATTTATTATGCTTATGTAACAGCTTTACATTTTTGTTATAAATAAGCAACGAATGAATACCTTAATAACAAATAAAGATATTGACTGTTACAATTTTGTGTGTTAACATCTACTAAATAAGATTTTTTTTCACTGAAAATGTATTTTTGATTTGGTATATCAGCTTTGTAAGTAAAATAAAAAATTTATATCTCCATTGGAAATAATACAGTTTTTAAGTTCTATTAACAGGAATCAGTGAGTTCATTTCAAACTTATTTCCGATTCATCGCCTCAAAAAGTCCAAAATTATCATTGCATTGTTGTAGACGACAAGTAGAAATCGTTCAGATCTAGATCGTTGCAAGTCTTATACCAGATTATTTTAATTCAGTTTGGTTCAGTAACTGCAGCGAAATCTTCATTACTCGTAATTAGCTTGGCAATTTAAAAAATATATTATATTATTCAAATTTAAACAGAACAAGTAATCATTTCCAAATAACAAAACTTATTATAAAAACTGCAGATAAACGTATTAGAGAGTACTGAGAATACGAAATAATGTACATCTGCTGTTTCAGAAATTTTGAGAGGTACTGGTCAATTGTCTTCTAAACGTTGTTTGTGGCATATTCTTGATTACTTTTATGTTTTTTTGGGCAATGACACCACAATAGAAATAAAACGACGTATATTGCAGGAATACCAAACGTTTCAAAGTCTATTCTGACTTCGTTGTCAATGGCTTTATATTTATTGATGTAGATTGCAAAATGAAAATTTGATTTATCTGGTCAATATATAATTAAGAGCAACTTTCTTATATAGTTACAGACCTATTTGATTATGAAGTTTTTTGAAATTTCAATATATCCGGCAACCTTATACTTGCACGTAAATGATATACTAAAAAGTGAAAAGTCGTATGAAAACTGACACAAATGAAATTTAATGTATGGGTTAAAATTCTCATGCGACTTACTTACACAAAGTAGAACAATATGGCACAGTAAAGATGCTAATTTTGCACCTATATTCTGCAGACTTACACTCATAACATTAAGCACTTCTTGCAATGAAAACCAAACTGATTGCCCAAAGCAAGAAAGTAGTAACTACACAAAATAAAAATAAATATAAAAATCAGATGGTTACTTGTTAAAACCGGCTTGACTGATTTGAATTTTTTTATTTAGCTGCTATAATGTAGAGGTGGTTTAAAGAAAAAAAATAAATAGTGAATACCCAAAAGAACAGATGGAAAATCAAAAAATTCAAAATTGCCAATTTTTTATGAAAATTGGCACTCCGTGGCACTTCAATAAACAAGTCATTGCATAGTTACCGGAAATAGAGACAATAATGTATAGCTACTAGGAACAACTAAAACAAACATTGCGAAGCTACCGGGAGCAGTCAACCCCAGATAGCTACCGGTTGTAATTTGAATTGGCAGAAAACCGTCTATCTGGTCAGCTAGTATTAGATTAAATTATATTAGACTTTATTCTCTTTATGATGTAAAAACATATTCATAATTAAAAACTATATTTATTATGTTGTGAACTGATTTGACAACAACTTCTGGCATATGCTAAGTAGCATTAATAACCTGAATTGGATATTTATAAAACGGGATATGTTCAAATAAAGTTTAAAACATTATAATTTTAGTTAACTAAAAAAGAAGCCCTCTTATACACAGTACAACCTTGTATAACTTTACTTGATTAGAACATAATATACAACGCATACTGAAGAGAGGCAAAAAGTAGGACATGTAATTTCAATCTACCAAAATCATTACAGTACTGAATAAAAAAAATAAGTTACGGTATTTTAAAATATTATTTAAAAATATAATGATCGACCTCAATAATGGACAAATTGTTTTCCCTTTGAAGGCATTCAACATGTTTTCACCAGTGAGGCACGCTATACTAAATGTTTGTCAATTGGAGTTAAAAAATATAGCCCGATGAAATGCAATAAATTCTTGCTCGGTTTACTGGCACCAAATCACAGGCGGTTTTATTAAAATGAAAGCCTCTGTCACCGATAAAGTACCGATTCTCGACGCAGTAGGAAAACAAGAAAGAAAGACTTAAGTTATTTCAGTATTTAGAGAACGCACGTGGTGTTGCCAAATCTAATTAATTTTATTTCAATTACAGTTTATGTGGTAGGTACAGTTAAAATGACTTTACCGTGACAATGCTAACGTTATTATTTTACCTTGTTCCTAATGTTTGGATAGATTAACTTCGTTTTGAACTAGCCAGTTGTGATCTATTTTTAGATGCATTAACATCAAAATTTCTTTATAAAAAGATTAGCTACCTGGTTCCGTTATATAAACCTAAACGTTGCTCTCAAACAAATCTCGTTATATAATATGCTCATCTTCTGAAGGGCAAAAAATAGATTTCGAAAACTTACTTCATTGAAGAAGCGATTAAAGTTACGCATATGATCCAATGAAACCTGATATAGCATATATATCAAAATATTACCAATTTGGAAATAATGGGAGTCAAGTAGAATTAGGTATCAATATACAGAGTATGCAAAACGTTCCGGACCTTCACTATTTTGAAAATATTTAGCGGAGAAACAAAAATGACTTCTACAATAGTTGTACCATGGCAAGGGTACCATGTCCTAAAATTAGACCTTTACCCTCAAAGTTAGCTCACGGTCAAGCTCATTTTCTTAAATAGGATCTCCGCTTCTTATTCCGGAAACAGAAAACATTTTACGTGGGTATATGAAATTGGCCTTAACCTTCAAGTTCACGTCTAAAGTTATTTCATGGTTAAGGTTATAATCGTATGATCTTAATCTGGGCAAACAATATCATTTCAAGTTAAAAGTCAACATCGTAAACAGGTACCCATATTTATATTTTACCTCAGAAATGGAAAGAACGGAAAATTTTACATTCGGAAATAACCGGGATCTTGACTTTGGTCTTCTTTGTCATTTCATGGTGAAGGTCATTTTTCTAAATAGCAACACCTGTTTTTACCTGGATATTGCAATACCTAGACTAAGATCAAATCGACTTCTTAATGTAAACCTCCACTGCTATCTCCTGAATGCCGAATAGTAGGAGAATTTATATCCGGATATAACAATCAAACTATTAAATACAATTAAAATGCCATCTTGGAGACGCCATCTTAGATTTCAGAATTTTCAATTTCAGCGATCTCGAAAAACCTTGGGCAACAGATATTGCATAAGAAATACCAAAATAAAATTGTAATATACTGAGAATAATTTTTATATAAAAGGGGTCCAGAACTTTTTAAACACCCTGTATATGAGCAACCGGATATAAGGATAGTGCGATATGAATTAACCAAGAAATTGGTGACAGTACTGACCCATTTTCATTTTAAGAATCAGTTATTAACCACACGGAAGAAAACCCGAAAACTGTACAATAGGTAACCTAATTCCCGCCAAAACTTATAATTTGTGTGCAAATGATAATTGTGGCATCTTTACCTCGTATTTCTTGAAGATAACACTAAATTTGTAAAAAAGTCTGTATATTCCCAAGATTCCAGTTATTTCAGGTTTTAAGTCAGACCCCGTTCTAAATAGGGTGTAGACTAGCTCGCGTCCTTGGCAGAAGCACACACGTACACCCTGATGAGTAACGAAAAATATCGAACTGCATATTAAGACGCGTGTAATCAACAAAATTGTATATATATATATATATATATATATATATATATATATATATATAAATCACCTATCATAGGACACTTTGGTTGGTAAGACGAAACCAACAATAGGTACCTACTTTGGTTGTACACATTCATCTACCCATTTCGTAGATATGACACATTATTAATTATTATACAGTACCTGGGTGACCGAGCTTCACTTGTAAATTCAAAGTTTTATCATAAACGTACATATATCCAAATAATCGGACATTTGCTATGTAAACTAATTTAAACTCCCTAACATAATATTTTTTCTTACATTTCTTATTTACATGGTGTTTTACTACAATTCAGCTCCCCCCTATATTTCAACCACCCTATATACGCAACTTCTTATGAAAAACCCATCCGAACATTTTTATCTAACATTTTTTTAATCCACTCGATTCCATATTCCAACAACCCTGTATATGCGACCACTTTTGGCCATTCTACAAACACTTTTGTTTCCAAATTCTTTCATTTATATTGTAACATTTTTCTAAACAATTTCATTTGACGCTATATTTTAACCATACTGCATAGCAACTCTTCTGGACCATCTAACATATTTTGTTAGATCCTGTATAATTATAATTTTACACCAGGAATTCATATTATATGCATCAAATTAACATGCGAAATCATGAGATCTTACTCATCCAAAAATTGCCTACCATGCCAATTTTTTCATCTTGAAAACTTGAAATGTCTAGCTATAAAAATGTAATGCTAGGAAAATATGACGGAGGCATAAAATAGTTACATGTTCGGAACATACAAATAGAATATTATAATTCCAGTACATCCTATATTGGAACCACTCTGGAAATGCAAATGCTAATAAGCTACCCTATAGGTATAATATTCTACTAACATTTTTTTTAGCGACTCTGCATAACAATACTTTTACTCCGCCCTGTATGTCATTAATTTCCAGCTGCTTATGGGGTACCCTATAAAATTATTTCTTCTCGCTTTTTTTCTAACTATACTATAATTCCATTTGACGCTATATTTTAACCATATCCTGCATAGCAACTCTTATGGACCATCTAACATATTTTTGAAGACTCTATATAATTATAATTTTACACCACCAATTCATATTATATGCATCAAATGAACATTCTAAATCATGAGATCTTACTCATCCAAAAATTGCATGCTGTGGTAATTTTTTCACCTTGAAAACTTGAAATGTCTAGGCATAAAAATATAATGCTAGGAAAATATGACGGAGGCATAAAATAGTTACATGTTCGGAACATACAAACACAATTTTTATTGAAAGAATATTTAAAAAAAGTTTCACTCTCAAATAGGTCACCCAATCACCCTGTAATAAAACACTTTTTGCAACAAGAATCACTCTTACGTAGGTTACCAAATCACCTTGTTTTGAACGCCTTGAAATTACAAAGTCGCCGCCTTGATTGTCACAAACTGTCAATAATTTTTTTAATAATTTAATTTCTCAGTTAAACGATTTTTCCCAAAGATGAGACCCTCACCAATCGATTTCTATCCATCGAAACTTCCAAATGGGAAAGTTTCAGCGAAATCGTTAGAACCGTTTTCCAGAACTCAATTACATATATATATATATACAAACATTGCTCGTATTATAGTATTAGATATATGAGACCCCGAAAAACAGTACCCTCCATTTGCAAACGGGTAATTAAATATCAAAAGTACTTATTCCAAGTGTTTATTTAGTTTTTCAAATAATTTGTATTTGATAAACAAAAACTCTTAGGAATTGCCTACATAGTTGTCTGCTTGTGAAGGGCCATGTCACGGGTCAAACAAGAGTCAACAACTTGGTGGTCCGACGTAAGTTGTTGTACAAAACTAGTTTACACATATTAGACGAAGTCCCAGTCGAAATCAGAATACAACAGAAATATGGAGTCGAATAAAAATGTTCGATGTGTAATTACAAATATGTATTCTTTTTTAATTGTTTCCTGAAGGATATTTGTGGCAGTTAAACATTGATTAATTATCCCCAATTACTAAATAATTTGGTCAAGAGAAAGTTGGACTCGCATACTAAGGGTTCCGTACAATGTAGGTGAAGTAGGTATATATTTTTCTAACATTCCACTTTCAGACAAGCAGGGAATGAGTGAATTTTCTTATATTTATCTTAATATCTTTTAAATTAAGCGATTTAAATTTATAAAAATTATACACTTTTATTTCTCACACAAAGCCTTTTTATTTTATCTGTTACATGATTTTCTTGATTTTTATAAAAATTTTCATTTAATTTTCTAATTGACCAACCAAATTAAGATAAAGTTTTTCACTGTATTTTACCAACATATTTCCAGTGAATCCCTACATATACAGGGTATTCCATCTCAAACGAGCCACCTTGAATATCTTTGTTATTTTCAAAACTATTGCAATAAGAAAAATCAGGTCGATTTTTGTTTCGAGGGAGAAATTTTTTGAAGTGAATTAGCGCTTACGCGCATTCAACATAAACAGGCCAATTCAATGACTTTGAGATTTGAGATAGGAAATAGGCGTTGTTGTATATCATTTGAATGCCCTTTTTACGAACTATACCGTCATAATAAAATTTTTTATTACAATCCCAATATTCAAGGTGGTTCGTTTGAGATGGAATACCCTGTATATATAGTCTTTTATCTGAATATTAGGCTCAGTAGTTTGGAAGATAAAGGGGGAGAATGGGTCAAATTTTAAATTATAAATTATTAAATCTTTTAAACATATTATTTTAAAAATATAAATAAAGTATATTTGTGTTTTTATGATGATTCTTTTCATTTGATACATTACGTTACCGATGCACTTTAAAAAACAAAATTTTATTTTCCATTTAAGTTTATAAACTACTGTTAGAATTTGTGTTTTATTTTTCTTAACGGGTCGAATTTTGTATATTTTTTTAATATCGTTTTAACATTTTTTTTATATGAAAAAAATATATTGTATTCCTCATTCCTCCACTTCATATAGTACATGATGGGTTTTAAAAAAATCATTTTTCATTTCATTCTGTAATTTGAACCCCTGGTTTCCAATTTTTTTTCTTTGGAAATTTTATGTCATGTTGCTTCTCAGATAAAGGATGTTTTATATTGTTGTTAAAATCTTTTGAACAAATGATTTTATAATGTGAATAAAATATATTTGTATTTCTCATAATGAGCCCTTTCATTTAATATATTACATAATGTGTTAAAAAAATAATTTATTATTTACCATTAAATTCTACAATTTGCACCGAAGATTAATATTTGTACTCATTTATCCTATAAAATTCAAGGGAGGCCCTATACCCCTAATTTTCTTCAAAATTTTAGGATTGCATTATGGGATTCAAAAAGATTATTTTTTTGTTTTCCGTATAATTTGCCACCCAAAATTAATATTAGGGATTTCTCCTTATTTTACCTGTAGAGTTAAAGGGAGTGTAGATAAGCTTTTTTCCTTTCAAAATTTTACGTCTCTCATTTTCGGGGGAAATGAGTTTTTTTTATATTTGTTAATATCTTTAAAAAAATATATTTTAAAAACGTCAAAAAAATATTTTGTCATAATGAGCTCTTTAATTTGATACATTATATGATGCGTTAGAAACAATTTTAGTTTTATATTTTCCATTTAATTTTGTTATTTGCCCCGCAAAATTAATATGAGCGGTTTCTCCTTATTTTTCCTGTAAAGTTCAGGTGGGGACCTATACCTCTAATTTTTTTCCAAATTTTTCATCTTACATTTTCGGAAATAAGGGGGGAGGGCGATGGGTATTTTTTATATTTTTGTTAATATCTTTTAAAAAAATATTTCAGAAATATTAAAATAAAAGTATGTATCCGTCATAATAACCTCTTTGATTTGGTATATTACATGATGCCTTAGAAACAATTTGAATTTTATATTTTCCATTTAATTCTGTAATTTGGACCCCAAAATTAATATGGGGGTTTCTCCTTACTTTTCAGGTAAAATTTAGGTGAGGCCACTTATCTCTATTTTTTTAAAAAATTACATCCTATAGTTTCGGAGATAAGAGGGGGGAATGGGTTAACATTTTTATATATTTGTTAATTTATTTTTAAAATACTAAAAAATATAAATTTGTATTCACCATAATGAGTCCTTTGATTCGATAAATTACATAATGCATTAGGAACAATTCTAATTTTATATTTTCCATTTAATTCTCTAACCCCCCCTCCCCCAAATTTATATAAGGAATTTCTCCTTATTTTTCCTGTAAAGTTAAAGTGAGATATAACCTTTTTTTTCAAAACTGTACGTTTAAAAATTAGACAATTATTTTTGTGTTTCTCAGAATGAGCCCATTCATTTGATGTACTACATGGTGCCTTTGAAAAATTATCGATTATTAATTTTTCATTTAATGCTATAATTTGCCCCCCAAAAGTAAAATTAGGGGTTTCTCCTTATTTTTCCTCTAAAGTTCGGCAATGTACTATATTCCCTATTTTTTCAAAATTGTAGCCTCAGTAGTTACGGAGATAAGAGAGGGGAAAGGTCGATTTCTTTAATTCCAACCTTTTCACCACCCCCAGAAGTATGCCTAAAATTAAATTTTATTCATTTTCAATATGTTCTCCTTATCGGGTCACCAAACTATAGACTGGTAATAAATTTCAATCTTTTCCGTCCAGTAGTTTCCGAGAATATTGCTGTAATGTGAAAGACGGAGAAATACGGATTGATATTATAAGGGTATATATGTATATATGGAACCCCAATAATAACACTTTCTTTTGATAGCAGCGTTACTGGCTTATTTCGTTTTAAGTAGCGCTTATAGACTAACAGTTAGTGACACATTTGTCATAAAGTGTTTGATTCACGTATATATTTTCCATAGAGGTATAGACAGGATAGATAAATTGGTAAACGATTGTTTGCCTCACCCAAGTGTGTACCGTAGCTATTGCACATGCAAGAAAGGTATATATATATATATATATATACATATTTTCTGAGAGGCGGTCATTATTCTGAACTAAGCTAGGTTCCGGGTGAGAACCTCGCTTAGCACATATATATATATATATATATATATACCGGGTGCTTCAAAAAAATGTATACACACTTTAAACTATTGTAGTTTTCCCGCTCTACAAGGCTAATGTTATATTTCTTCGCCAGGTGCCAGCATAATCGTCCCTCTATGTTATATTATCAGTTGGCATTTGTAATATCAACATGGGGGACGTACGTTTGAGTTTTGAAGAACGTAAGCAGGTTATTAAGTGGTACTGGAAGTTTGAGAATGTAAATGAAGTTCAAAGACAGTGGAGAAGGGAGTATGATACAGAACCACCTTCAAGATTAACAATTACACGCATACGAGACAAATTCGAAGTTCATGGAACAGTGTGTGATGTGCATAAAGGTCATTCAGGTCGGCCTCGAACAGCTACAAGTGATGAGTCATCAACGGCAGTCTTGGAACTGTTTCAACGCTCTCCTAACAAATCTTCAAGGCAAGGGGCACGTGAAAGTGATGTAAGTGCTAGCAGCGTGCTAAGCATTCTGAAGAGAGGCAAGTATCGTGTTTACATTCCAAGGCTGGTGCAACAGCTAAATAACGACGATCCTGATCGAAGGTTGCAATTTTGTGAATGGATTCAGGAGATGGTGATACGTGAACCGGGATTTATGGGTAGCATCATTTGGTCGGATGAAGCCCAATTCAAACTTAATGGAACTGTCAATAGGCACAATTGTGTTTACTGGTGTGAAGAAAATCCTCACATTACAATTGAAAAAGCTGTAAATTTGCCTGGTGTAAATGTGTGGTGCGGTTTGTCTTCAAGGGGACTCATTGGACCTTTTCGATTTGAAGGCACTGTAACTGGTATTAATTACCTAACAATGCTTGCTGATTCCATATTTCCTGCCATTCGTGCATTATACGGTAATGATGATTTTTATTTTCAACAAGATGGTGCTCCGCCGCACTATCAGAGGGACGTACGAGCTTACCTGGATCAAAATTTGTCGGGCCAGTGGATAGGACGCAGGGGGCCAATCGAGTTTCCAGCACGCTCTCCAGACCTTACACCACTGGATTTCTTCTTGTGGGGCACAGTAAAAGATGAGGTGTACAAACGTATACCACGTAACCTAGACATTCTTTGGAATGAGATTCAAGCAGTGTATAGAGAAATCTCATTGGACGTTTTGATACGATGTACAGAATCTGTGGTGACTCGTACTCAGAATTGTATTGATGCTGCAGGTCACCAATTTGAACAGTATTAACATTTGTTATTTATGTTTCATTTACATTGGACTTTCAGCTTTCTATTTTCCTGAAATTTAACTTTGTAGAACGGTAAATAAATTTTCTATGGAAGTTCAAAGTGTGTATACATTTTTTTGAAGCACCCGGTATATATATATATATATGAGAGTATTGCGAGTCTTAATCTGAAAATTTGAATACCGGGGTTTTTCCAGTTCAAATATTTTCAGTTGTCTACCACTTCTGGTTCTACCGGCAGCGAACCCCCAACTTTGTTTTTTAAAGTTACCCAGTTTTTGTAACATTTTTAAAATTTACTATCTTATTGAAAACATCATGTGTTTAAAGGGTTCCAGTTGAAATTTATTTGATTTTTTTTTATTTTAAGACATGCACTCCTTCAAAAAAATTAAATTAATTTTTGGAATCAAAGAGGGCCAGGTCAAAAATTGCCGGAATTTACCCGAGTTAAACTTAAAAGTTCATAAATTATTGGTACAATTCAAAAAAAACTATACGGAGTTCTCAAAAGTTGTGTAACTAATTTTTTTTTCAAATGGCAACCTCTTTTTTTTCAACGATAGGGGATCGTATGCTAAAAATAGGGGGCGTTTATGCTTACAACCCCATACCTAAATTAAACTGTTTTTGTACAAACTTGGAGAAAGTAAAATTTCAGTCTGGTTATTAGAGATATCTCAAGTCTCAGTAGGCTTTTTTGAAAGAATCGACAATAAACAAATGAACATTACTTTAAATAGTGAATCATTTATGCAGAATTTGATATTGAAAGAGTCTGTGTAACCTTTCCCCCGGGATATCATACTCATGACATGACAGTCACAACAATATGACGCAGATCATTCCCAACTGTAAAATACACAGGTATTTTGTTAAAAAGTGGAACAAAATTAATCAGTCGTAGTCTGTGGATGTGGATAATCCACAAATATAAACCTCAAATACCCAGGAACAAACAAGAAATTGAACAAACTATAGTAAATGTTCGAACTGCTTGCCTTCCAAACATTTATGAATTCTTTTTAAAAATTCGGCTTGTGTGGCACTCTGCATTTCTTGTGGGGAAAGCGATCGAAATGGATTCCTAACTCTTTCGTGGCAATCTTCTTTTGTGCAGCAGAGACAACATTTTTTGTTTGACGCCAAACAAAAAAGTGTAATGGAGTGATATCGGAAGAATTCAAAATGATTGTCTAAAATGTTATTCACAGGTGCAATATTCTGCGGTGTGGCTCGGTCGTTTTGATACCACAGCTGATTACAAGACAAATCTAATGGATGTAAATAATTTTCTAATCTCTGACCTAAAAATAAACCGAAAATGTTTGTTTATATCACGCTCGGATCTCCAATAAGCTTACCATTCATATTTTTCTCATATAAATGTACCACACGTATGCCATTTTTCATTGCAGCAAAAACATTGAAACTCCAGTAACCTTGAAATTGTCTTTCTCTAAATACTTTTGGGTTAGTATCACTCTGTAATGTGAGTTTTTAGGGTTCCGTATATACGGATACAGGAGTACATATCGTAAATGAAGAAATTTTGATTTTAGGGGTACTTCTGGGGAAAAACTAAAACAATCGACCGTTCCCCCTTCCTTTTATCCGAAACTATAAGAAGTAAAATTTTGAAGAAAATTATAGATATAGGGCGTCACTTAAATTTTACCGGAAAAATAAGGAGGAATCTCTTCTTTTAATTTTGGGTGGCAAATTACAGAATTAAATGAAAAATATAAAATTAAAATTGTTTCTAACACATCATGTAGTATATCAAATGAAAGGGCTTATTAAGGCGAAAACAAATATATTTTTTTCATACCTACCTAATCTCCCAAACTATAAGCTGTAAAATTTTGAAAAAATTAGGGATATAGGACCTCACATGAACTTTACTGGAAAAATAAGAAGAAACCCCTAGTATTAATTTTACAGGCCAAATTAGAGCATTAAATGGAAAACATAAAATTAGAATTATTTCGAACGCATCATGTAATATATCAAATCAAAGGGCTCATTTTGACGAATACAAATATATTTTTTTCATATTTACAAAAGGAATATTTTAAAATATATTAACAAAAATTTTAAAAAATTACCCATTCCCCCTTTATTCCCCAGACTATAAGAGCTAAAAATTTTTGTTTACAGGAAAAACACTAAGAAATCCCTAATATTAATTTAGGGGACCAAATTATAGGATTAAACGAAAATAAAAAAATATAAATATATTTTTTAACGCATCATGCAATACATCAAATGAAAGGGCTCATTATGAGGAATACAAATATATGTTTTTCGTATTTTTTAAATTAATTGTTTACAAGATATTCCCAAAAAATATAAATAATTCTCATTTCCCTCTTTATTTCAGAAACCATACTGCCTAAAATGTTGAAAATAATTAGGATTACTGGGACTCACTTGGAATTTATAATAAAAAATAGTAGAAGACCCCAATACTAATTTTGGGACCGAATTATGGAATTAAATGGAAAATAAAAATTAAATTTTCAAACGCATTATGTAATTTATCAAATTATGCGAATTACAAATATATCATAATTTTAAATCATTTGTTTAAACTTTCCCATTTTAGAAACTACACTATCCAAAATTTGGAAAAATATATTTTATTTGTATTTTTAAAAAAATTATCAAAAAGATTTAATAATTTATTATTTAAAACTTGGCCTATTTTCTCCTTTCTCTTCGAATATACAGAGCCTAAAATTCAGGCAGTAGATAATAAAAGGCTTCCCTAAAAGTTTATTAGTAAAATAAAACTCTAATGTTAACTTTGGGGGAAAATAAGAAAATTTAATACATATTATCATAAAAATACATGATTCGCTTGATTTCTTTAAAAATATATATTTAATTTTCTAATTTGGCCCCCAAAAATTAACATTAGAGTTTTATTTTACTAATAAACTTTCAGGGAGGCCTTTTATAATTTGCTGACTAAATTTTAGACTCTGTAGATTGGAAGTTAAAGATGACTATAGGTCAAGTTTTAGCAGATAAAATAAAAAGTCTATGTGCGGAAAATAAAAATGTATATTTTTTATAAATTTAAAACGCTTCCTTTAAAAGATATTAGGGTAAATATAAGAAAATGCACTCATTTCTTGCTTGTCTGAAATTGGAATATTAGAATCTTGAAGGAGCTACGGAACCCTTAGTATGCGAGTCCAACTCGCCCTTGACCAAATTATTTTAAATTAATGAAAATGAATACGGGTGGTACTTATGTTTTTTTTAGAATCCTCTGAATACTCATCACAAGGAATTTTCTGGATACTCTCTGAAGTATACCAAGACGGTAACTTCATTCTCTTCATTATCTATGACAGGTTTCCCTCTTCTTCTTTTTTTTTTCTTTCTTCCTATGTGTTCTGCAATTGTGAACGAGTGTCTTATAGTCTGTCAGGGTATCGCGAACGGAAGGTTGCACAGGCTCTTTTAATAACTTTATCACATTCTCCGTAAATTGTTAACAAATTTAAGTAATCATCGTTACTAAATCCTAAAATCCTAAAATTATGAATTAAATTCACATCATAATGCATTTGGTTGAAAAATCGTTACTTTCACTTGCGATTAACTCGTGAAGAATTAACTTTCAGAAAAAACTTTATGGAACAAAAGTTGCTTAAAATTGGTTATTTTCTTCATTCCTTATAATATTTGTTACCTACGAGATGAGGTAGGTTTCAAAAGGATGGATGTTCGGCTCACAACACTATTCAAGTCCGGAACTTTTTAAGAGAGCAGTTTGATGAAAGAATTATTTCATTAAATGGTCCAATATCTTGGACGCCCAGTTCCCCTGACCTTTGGTCCCTCCATTTCTACCTCTGGGTGCACACAAAGAATGCGACCTTCCAAATTCTGAGACAAACAGTCAAGATCAATTTCAAAGATCTCTGGATGCAAATGGACGTTCTTTTGCAAATCTCTAAATTAATACCCAGTTAACCGTTACGCCACGCTATGGGGCTAGATATTAGGGAAACCTAATATCTCGAGCAAAAATAGAGATATCCAAACATATTTTTTTAAAATTGAACCTTAGGTTATGTCGATTAAGGGAAAATTATTTAGAATGCCATCATCCACTATTATGGGAGTTAAAATGGTGCACATTTCAAATTTCGATCTTTCTTTTCTTTTGTTTATGGTATATCTCAAAGAGAAATAGCGATATTTTTACGTTTTTTTTTTAATTTGTAGAGTTATTAACATAGATTAGAAAAATATTTATTGCAAAGCTATTCCCCCAAATGTATAAGTGAAAATAGGGGTGATAGGGTGAAAACAGGAAAAATCCCCAAAAAATACTCTTTAGTGATTCATTGGACGCTTATCACGCTACGGTTGAGATCGTTTTTCGTTATCATTTTTCTCTAAAGGCATCAAAAATGCTTGTCTGATTCATTCTAATTTCTCAAAATGCAATACAAAAATTTTCTTTGACAAGAACAATAATTATATAGGTTTTTGTTAATATGTACCCAAATAATATCGGTTCATAAAAAAGATGCAAGATAAAAAGTACGAATGTGAGCCTCTGATCTTTTAGCACATATTTCAAAACCAATTATCCCTAAAAATGGCAAAAAAAATAATCTAACTAAACATTGTCGAAAAATATTCAAAATAATTGACTGAAAACTCCCTTACGAGATTCATCAAAATTTTTGTGTTATTTTTCACTCACATAGCCCCATTGGAAAATTATAACGAAATCGTTTTTAGTCAGTGGTGAGCGTCCAAAGAATCACTAAAGTATTTTTTGGGGAGTTTTCACGTTTTCACCCTCTCACCCCTCTTTTCACCTATACTTTTAGGAAAACAGTTCTACAATAAATAATTTTCTAATGTATACTAATAACTCTACAATATAAAAAACAGCCGTATAAATATCTCTATTTTTCTTTGAGATGTAACACAAAATAAAGAAAAAAAAGTTCGAATTTTGAAATGTGCACCATTTCAACCCTCATTTCCACCCCTATAATATTGGATGATGACATTCTAAATTTTTTCCTTAATCTGCATAACCTAAGGTTCAATCTAAAATAAAAAAATGTTTCGATATCTCTATTTTTGCTCAAGATATTAGGTTACCGTTAAAAATAATGCCATATGACCCATGGTGTTCCGTTACGAACTTAATTAGATTTTACATTACGGACTTGAATTGGAATAGTATTTATTAATTCTGACTTGTTGAGAGTCATCGCATTCTTATTTACGTTCATGTTCTCTTAAAAATTCTGTGCGTTTAATACATTACTTATCGATGTTATTTTACAACAAAAATCATGGCCCCCACAGAAAAAATAAGACCTTATTTTAAGTAGTGCAATATTTCGATGATACTCTAAATCCTTTGTGCACTTGTGAGACATCACCACACTAAAAAAAAATTAAAAATCCAATATGGCGGCCATTAGAAAAATGAAAATTGAGGCGGTTTGCGATATAACAAAAGACGATTGAGACATGTCATAGATGCCATTGCATTCGTCTTAAAAAAGGTATCTGAATAATGTCATATTTTGACAGCGATCAAATTAACAGTTTCGGACATACTGGCGAAAAACCGCCATTTTCCTTATTTTGTCAATATTTACAAAACCCATATACTGATTGTAAATCTAAAGCCAGGCATCGAATGCACTAACTTTCCACTAAAATAATAGACATAGGTAATAGGAGCCTAGGTCCCTGCAGGTATACAAAAGCGAACCTGAAAACCAGAAACCCACGAGTCAAGGTCAGCTTCAAGGTCATTATCAAGGTCATAGTCAAGACCATGCTTGGACGTAAACTTCTTACCTTTCTTCATTCTCAATGTCAAAAATAGGACCTTGGAGTAATTTCGCGGCCGCGGTCAAAGTCAAATTGACCAGTTTGATAGCAACGGAAAAGCTTACAACTTTTATTTGAAACATTTTGTTCTACGCTGTTTATTTTTCAAGTTATTGAAGGGTTTTGGATTTTTTTTATGCAAAAAGCCTAGGCTGTTCTAAAGGATTTTTCCCGTGGTAAATTATTCAACAAAACACATATATACATATATGTAAAGAAATTTGGTTTCTTATAATTTAGTATTTATTAATAGAAAAGAAATGAATTGAACATAAAATTTACATATTTACCTAATTGATGAATAACAAATATTTTTTTATTAGTGATTAGGTAATTATTATTATTCTATCAGCCAGTCTTTTTTTGTACAATAATAAAGTAAATAACATAACTTAAAGAACTAAATATAACGATGGAATTAAGGGTTGTGTATTGAAAATGTGAACATTAAAATTAAAAAAACAATATTAATTTTATAGAAAAACTAAGATTTCAGTTGATTTTTTCTGAATAACTGAAGTTTCAAATAAAGGGGATCAACTTCTTTAACCTTAAAATTTTGAAAATCAGGGCTCATTAGCGTAACTACTCTACTTTCCAACGGTTTCATTTTTATAAATTCATAAGATTATAAATAAATATGATTAAAGCTAATAATATGAAGATGTCAAATATTTTTCATCAGTTCCATCCCTCAGCAATTTCTCGAATAGACTTTTCCACGTCAGCGTTTCTTGAACAGCCAAATAATTTCAGTACCTATATGTATTTATACTTGAAACTTTGGAAAACTGGGAAAACTAATCATGATAGGGTCATTCTGTGACGTAATACTTATGGTTCTTTAAAAAAGTCTTCCCTCGATTTAGCTGTAATTTACCTAAAACTATGGGAGCTACTTTATTTATTTTTCGACAATAGATTGGGCATGAGGAGATCTACCCTTCAAGTTAATAAGAATTTTTTAACTATAACAGTTTTAAATGGTTATTTTTTTTTATTTCGAGTTTAAGCTCACTTATCTCAGTAACAACTAATGGAAGTGGAGCGTAAACTAGCTTATTTTGCAGGTTATTCCTTCGACTACAACCAGCGGCGGATCCAGGATTGTCATTTAGGAGGGGGGGCTTGACGTCACTGAAGGTTGATATTAGCACAATAAACACCAAAAAGGCATACCACTCAGATCATTTTGGGGGGGGGCTTCAACCCCTTAGCCCACCCCCTGGACCCGCTAGTGTCTACAACTTATTGGGCTAAATTGATTAAGTGACATACTGTACTTTATTTAACAGCATACAGACTCTTTCTTTAAATTTTATTTTTTAGTGTGTTCTTCTTAAAGGTTTTTATTTGTCACAATCCATTTCATGTTTACAATAATTATATTATCAGTTAGTACATGCCTTGTCAATCTTGGTCTATCTACATGTCTTCTTTAGACGCTGTAGTGGTTTTATTTATTTATTTTTTTATTTGGAGAGGTCATTTTGGAACAGCCTTCCGTTTTTGTTTTTGTCAGATTTAATCTTAGCATAAAGGTTTGATTTTTTTGGATAGACCGGAAATATAGGTTGTAACGCGTTATAACTTTGGCAGTTGTGCGTCGTTATTTATATTAGAAGTACTTTGTGTTGATTGTGTAGTTTGTTAGTTTCTGTGTTTTGATACATTTGGTGGTCATTTTTGAGCAGCATCCTCAATGGTAATAATCATTATGTTTTAGAATGTGGGGATTATAAATGTATTTCATCTTATATATTAATACAACATGAAAAAGCATTACCATTATTTTGATATTCATTTTGAAATGAGGATAATGAAATTTTACAACGTAATTTGTTTAAAAAGTTAATAAACATTTTTATCAGTATTTTGAAGTCATAAAGAAGTATTTTTTAAGCACCGAATACGAATTTTCATAGTAATATTATTTTTCAGGCCTCACCAATTTGTTCGCTGGCCACTGTACAATTTTTATTTTATTTGATATGTAAAATATGGATTTAAACTAAGTTTGTGCTTGAGTTGAATATTCGGCAGTACCTACTTTTAGGTATAATATATAATTACAATTATAATAGTTGATAACGGTTATTAAGTTATTATGGCCAGCAATATTAACTATTTTCAAAACATTATTTAATTAATTTATTTAGATTATTATCGAACTTTTTACATTTTCAAATTAATTGAATAAACACAAAAAATAATATAAAACACTGAAATATTTTAAGAATGTTTATTCCCAGGGTACTGTTTTATCCCCACAAAATGTATGCAACCAGTTGAACAGTTTACTAAAACTAATATAATGAAATGGTTCAGAGTATTCTCTATACCTACTTCCCAGATTCAACAATGGATGGCCTATGACAGCAGAACTGTTAATAGTTGTATTCAATTATTTATATCATCTCAAGAACTTCAGAACTTCGATTTCTTGACTTTATAACCTATTTTAATCTTTCTTGGTCATTGTTTAAGTCTCATTACCGTAAGTCAGGATTGGTACAGCCATCGTCTTATAAAATTTCATTTTTGTTTCTTTCCTGGTTGAATGTTTAAGTGTTCTAGATATAGTTGCACACAAAAATAAATAAAAACACACAAAAAATAAACAGGCTATTACTTTGGTGTATTTCCATTTCTACGTCATTCTGTCATTAATATTAGTTCATCTGCATAAAGAATCGAGTTTAAATCGGTATTTTAGTCTAATTTAATTCCTTTCTTGAATTTATTTTTCCATTCTTTTAAGATGTGGTCTAGGTATATATGTTAAATAATGTTGGACAATTACTGCATCCTTATCTGACACCTTTGTTTGTTATTATTTCTGCTATTCTCTTCCGTTTACATAGATTAGTACTTTAGTATTGTGGTATAGACTCCTTATTGCTATTAGCTTTTTCTAAGTCGATGAAACTGATATGTTTATTAAATTCTCTGTGTTTTTCAGTCACTTGTTGCATTGTGAATATTCGACCTATTGTTGAGCTTCCTTATATGAAACCTATTTGTTCTTCCCCGATTAGTTGTTCTGTTATGGGTTTCAATCTATTCTTTACAATTTTGGCATATATTTTGTAGCCTCTATAGTTGTTAGTTTCGTTTTTATCGCTCTTTTTAAATATTGATAGTACTTGTATTCTTTTCATTCTTCTGGTATTCTATTGTTTTTCCAGCTTTCACTTATTGATTATAAGGTGGAGAAGTCTCAGTTGCAGTAGTATCACTCCGAAATTTCAGTAATTCTGAATTGGTCCTATCTCTTCCTGTTGCATTTCTGTTTTTTGTAGTTTTAAAAGCTTAATTTAGTTCCTCTAAATCTATATCATCGAGATGTCTTGAAACTGCTCTTTCTATTTCTTCTTCTTTTACATTTTCCAACTGCCATAGTTTCTTGTAGTGTTTTACAAAGTCTATAATCATAGAGGTTTCTTATGCTTTTTTCATTTAGGAAACTTTATAGATTTACATTTTCTTCCACTTTTTGAACATATCAATTGCAGTCACAACTAAATAGTGGTCTGAGCCTATGTCTGGTGCTCTATATGCTCTACTCGTGTATCTTCTACCTGTCCTGCTCGTTTACTATTGATTATTAAGCCATTAATAATTGATATAAGGCTTCGGCTCGTCCAGGTGACTTTTTACGGAAGAAACTGTTTTTAAGTTATTGTAGCTAGCGTAGTCTGTAGGTAAATCTTCCATTTTCATTGCATGTTTCTTCCCCGTAGCATCATACTATATTAGTAACTAGAATATTTCCAATTCGGGCGTTAAAATCCCCCCATAAGAATAACTTGGTCTGTGGCAGTTATAAGCGGATCCAATGGAGGGCGAGGGGGCGACCGCCCGCTCAGTGAGCCTCAAAGTTAGTAAATTTAATATTAAAATGAGATAATCTCCAAGATCCTAGAAAAAGGTAACTTCTATGAGTGTTACCCTCAGTACGACTATATTTAATGCAATAACCCAATAAACCTAGGTTTAAAATTATATTTAGGTAAATTTAGTACAGGATCGCCCCTCCTGAAGCATGAAATCGCCCCCCCCCTGGAAGCACGTGTCTGGATCCGCGCCAGGTGGCAGTAGCTTTGTTGAAAATAGATTGTAACTCTTAATGAAACTGTCAAAATATGTTCATTTAAAGAAGTGTAATTCTTTATTTTCTGTGTATATAAATAGCAGTAACTTTACTCGCTCTTATATTTTGATCAATGCCACTGTTTATTATTATGTAATCTTCTATATATTTTGACCTTTTCGATTTTTTTTGTTCAGGTGTGAGGCATAGAAATAATACTTAAATATAGATTACATCAGGCCAGGAGAAAAACATAATAAAGGATTTATATTTGTGTGACATGATCCTCTCTGACGTGATGGTATTCACATTTATATGTAGTGTCCTGACACTGTCAGTCGCAGGTATGATTAGATCTCAATCTTTTTCCAAGAGTTATCTGATTCAGATTACCCAGAAGAGATTCAATTTATAGTACCTACTAGCTACTTTAAACTAAACATGTTTCATCTGTTGTTATATTTTGCACATTATGGAAAATAACTAAGAACTTAGAATTTATTTCAGTTAACTTGTGGCCAAACACAAACCATTCAACTCTGAAAACTCACAACCATAGATATGTAAAAACTGTAATGCACGAGAGTGAAACACGCGTGTGTGACGTGTAGCTGTTTCTAGCAGCTCTAGGCAGAGACAGATACGTGTACTCGGTTTGATTTCTCTCTCATCCAGCGCTACAAGTATAGTTGTAGAGGAACACATCACACATTACTTATATCTACAGGATAATACTTGTACAATATACAGATACAGTTCTGAGCCATCGCGTCACGACAAGTATAAATCCGCATTAACGCGTGGTGAGAGAAACAGAAAATCAAGTGGATAAGTGTAGAACTCTGTATACGCTTGCTTCTATTTTGGTGCTGGTTTGCATCAGTCAAGTGAGTTTAAGCGATTTCTTGCAGCTCTAGGCAGAGACCAGTCAAAAGAGATTTTTATGTGACATAAAATTCAACAGCAAACCGCATAAGTCATCACCTAAATAGTAGTTTATAAGTCATAACTGGCATAATTTTAACAGCAAACTCGTAGTAGAAGTAAATTATTTGAGCCTTAATAACCCCAAAAAATATGTTTTTTTTGCGTGTAGTGTAAAAAGTAATGATCTGTTCACAATGCCATCAATATATAATATAAAATTGTAGAGAATCAGACAATCTTCAAAATGTTTATAAAATTTGATCACAGCATTTTACATTAAGAAAAACCGAAGTAAAGTGAGTAATTTTAACAAATTTATAACTTGGTTGTAATAACAGCTGGAACCTTAATCTGCCTCTTAGTGATAGGTTATAAGGGACCCTCCAATATTTTGACAGTAGCCGATCCAGTCATTGGAAAAATGCGATTTAATTAATATCAATAAACTGTATACAGGTAACCATAAACTTAAAAAAAAACAATGAAAGCATGGACTAATATGACCAGGCAATACTTATGTAAATAAAAACGTAATAAACTGCTGAGAAAAAAACATATAATAATAAAATTAATAATTAATAAACTTAATATCATAAACTATCGTTTATCGTCAGGATGTACAAATACTCATTAAGAAGGATTTCTTATTCTCTACAACTTTCCTGTAGCCGGCATTACGATTCACAAATTACTTTTCATTATATAATAATAAAGCATTTATTAGCCAACAGTAAAACCATTTACAGAGTAATTGTTAAGAGTAAAGTAAAGAACAATTATATATACTAGCGGTCGCCCAGTGGTCGAAAATCCACCCCAATTCATTAAAATTATGAGTTGAACATTATTGACTTTATTTTGTCTGTATAAGATATAGAGCTGAGATGAAATTAGAAAAGTAGGCCAGGCCATTGCTATCCCTATTATTTCATTTGGATTACATTTATATAAATAATTTACGAAATATTTTTTTATTTATGTACATAATTGTAGGATTAATTTTACATAAATATGTCTATGCAACATGGTCGATCTAATTATCGGCGGATTTTTTTTCTAACCTAAAGTTTCCGTTTCCGATTTTAAAAATAGCGATCACAAACAACTCAATGAAAACTCTAGTATTTAATGACATTTCCATTATCCACTGATTGATGATTTGTTGCACAACACGTTCGGAATATTGTGAAAATTATATTATATTAATGAGAGAATAATAATCACAACAAAAAATTACAAATATTATTTTCTACAAAAGTTAGTACTACTTGTCCGAAAAATCAATAATTTACAACACTAAATATTTTCCTATTGAACTATAGGCAACTCCAAAGATAGTAAAAGATGGTCATCACTTTGTCTGAAAGAGCATTACCCAGCCACTGCCGTGTTTATCATTTAAAAACCAACCTAGCATATATAATTACGCAGTGGTTTCTGTTGTCGTGTAGAGCGTTTTGGATTTTAAATTTTTTGAACATTTAGGTTGTAAATTTTAAAGTCAGCAGTGTACGGTTTCAAAGGTAATATGTATGTAAAAAAATATATTTTACTCTAGTATAAATAATAACTTAACCTAATGTATTCAAACAAATCTTTAAACAGTCAGAACTTTGGAGCAATGGGAACATG
Source organism: Octodonta nipae (assembly GCA_034190945.1). Taxonomy (NCBI): domain Eukaryota; kingdom Metazoa; phylum Arthropoda; class Insecta; order Coleoptera; family Chrysomelidae; genus Octodonta; species Octodonta nipae. Next base: position 50,039,457 of record CM067221.1, on the reverse strand, counting down.
TAATGTAAAATTAATTAACTATAAGATAGCCACATTGTCAGAAAACATGAATTATCAGTATGATTCTCAATATAAAAAGTTTACTTACCAACGTAGTACCTAACCCATGACGTTTCTGTTTTATGTAGAAAATATAAAGAAATAGGAATCACATAGTGTTAATAGTAATAAACCTATTTTTGAGATTTTTTTTCTGTGAATTGAAATTGAAACCTTGAAAATACTTTGAAATCTTGTCTTACTGAATTGAAAACTTTCAACCTAATCGCTACAAAAGTAATGAAATGTCAAAATTTTAATCAAATTTCCGGCAGATGGCTAAGCATTCAGTGTTGTCAGATCTACCTATTTATCGTGAATAATGTGCATAATTTCACCATTTTTTATAATCCTCGTTAAACTTATATGAAAGTTACCCGACAAAAATAAAAAGACTCTAAATTAAAAGTATACGGTTAAAATAAAGAAGATATCAGAAATAAATTGATGAGGTGCAACATAATTCTGATTTTAGTTGACAAACCATATTTACAATGCAATGAAAGTTGCAAACTGCAAACTTGAGAGCGCCCAATAAACGGCGATTATTATGTATTATAATTTTTCGTTGGTTCTATTTCAATAGCATGACTATGTAGGCTAACTTTAGCGAAGGGCCAAAACTTTTAGTTTTACATTTAATTTAGTTTGTCTTTCACATTGGAGTCAACCTAACTTCTGATTTTCTCTAGAAGCAATCTGGCGGCACTGTTTGGCATTGACAGTAGGCATGTAAATAATGATTTTTTTATTATTTTATTATTTAATTATTGAACCAAAATTATAAATTAATTTTACCATTCTGCACTGAAGGTCGTCTGTAGCTACTAAATCATACAAAAATAAACGAAATCGGTTGAGTGGCAGAGGAAAAAATGGTACCTAACCGTATTGTCTTTGCCTATTTATATATATAAAAAGCTAAAGTTGGAGTAATTTAATTAATTAATTAATTAAAATCCGAAGAGTAATTAAAATATATTAAATACTAAAAGATATAAGCAAAAAACAAAAGAAATTCGTATTTTTTGGGTTTTTATTATTTAAATCGTTTACTCCTATGAGTTTGCTATTAGCAATAATTATCTATAAACTGTTACTGACGAGATGGTGTAAGTGAATTGCTGTTGAATTTCGGATTCCTTTCTCTTTCATCCAGCGTTCCTACTCAACTTGTACAGGCGCCCATACCTCACGCATTCTGTGTAACTCTATGTTACCAACACAATAGCAATATCTAACGACTGATAAATATTGAAAGGGTATGGTTCTTTGCTCTTTTTACAAATAATGTAAAATTAAAAGTCAAAATACCCACTCCTTCTCGAAAGAGGCATATCGTTTCTTGTTGCATATAAAGACAATGTTTGTAATGTGATTCTAGCCATAAAAATACCACGATTTTGTCTGACTTACATGCGACGCATCGCGTGTAGTTGCGTTTCAACCGGTAGTTTCCGCCTTAAACAGATTTTCTTAGTCAAATGAGATATGTAGATTAAGAAAAATGACCACGAAAAAAATTAGCAAATTCGTGTAGAAGCTGAAAAATTGAGGAGAACTCTGACAGACGCACAAAATCGATAGAACGTCAGCACAACTGACCAAATTTGGCAGCAGAACATTTAAGAACGTTTACAACAAAAATGAAAGATCAATTAAAAGAAAGCAGCTGGTTACTTTTCCACAGAAGGAATAAAAATTTGTTCAAGTACAAAATTACAAATTTACATTGGGTCAAGTGACTAAATCCATGATTCTCTCTGAGCAGGAAATTTCTTGAAGGCAAGGAATACTATAGACCTCTCTGGATACGTAGGTATATAAGTTTGCTCAAGTAAAGTATAGTTCAGAGTTTCGTTACAGTCAAGTGGTTGGCAGGTTCACACTCCCCGAACAGTTTCCTAGGATGACAATTTAAAATTTAACATCAATTTTCAAGATTTGTGAACATTTACGGATATATTTTACTTTATTGTGAGAAATAAATGGATTTTTGCCATTTTGTATATAATAAATTTGTATTAAGTCTTTTGGTACTTTCGAAATATGTTAAAAAATCTTTTTATGTTGCTTTTTGGCCAACAGAATCGGTTTTTGCTTTAAAATATATAGGAATCACATCAGGGGACCAAGAAACAAAGAAACATCTGTTTTATTTTCGAAGTAAGGAAGCCTTACAAGTTTGAAAACTTATCCTATTAACCCCATTTTACGGTATTTTACACATAACTTCATCTTGGTCCTTTTTTTAGAAATGGTTCCAATTTAGTATACAACTTATGGTCCATAATCCATACATTTTATTCCTCACTTTTTCGTTAAACTGCTGTTAAATAGCTTAAAAGGCTCCAAAAAGTTGCACTAAACCTGTCTAAACCACTCTTCAGCAATCTCAAATACAATTCAAAAATTTCAAAAATTTATTTTTGAAAACAAACGCAAGAATTGAAATTTATATAAGCTGTTTAATCGACTTTTTTTATTGGGGCACATTGCTAAATTAATTAGACTTCTTTATAAAGGAATCAATAGTTTTGCCTTGTTGATTCATATTAAAAACATTAGGCATTTAACCTTTCCACGCTGAACAAATGACTTTAGAATCACTCCCGTTGGGCGAAAAATAAAAACAATATATTGATATATTTTTTATTAAATAAACATTTTCAGTACTCCATTAAGAACACACACGGACATTTCCATAATTAATTTTCTAAGGACTGTAAAATTCTCTAATCTTTGGTCAACAATGCAATATAAGAAAACCATTTTTATAAATAAGAATTTCTACAGAAAAAGAAATATCATGACAGAAACCAATAATAGCTTCGGTCTACCGGAGTATAATGAAAATATAAAAATGATTTTCTTCTCTGTATTAAATAAAAACAAGATACGCCACTTAAACAGTCATTGTTTTCCTACGCTGCAAAATAACTTAACAAATCATTCCAGAATCCGCTAGTAAATAATTGTATATTTCCTCGCTTTTCAATAATACTAAAAAGGTTAAACTGGTTTAACAAAGTTAGAACTCTGGAATAATCTGAACTGATATGTGTGGACATAAGACTGCAGCAAAATAATTTTCATATAAATTGTGGAGAAATTGCCTAAAGCCTTTGTCTTATAAATTATAATTTAATGTGAGCAATTTTATTACATCTTACATCTATTGGAAAAAATATATTGTTTATAGAGCAATTTTCTTCATTTTATTCTATAGTTTTGCGAAGAACGTTTAATTGGTAATTACAGATATGCCTTTTAAGGATATGCAGTGCAAAATGAAATTATTGCTTACAGATATGTTTAGATACACTATTTAAACACTACACTGTGGACTATAAAATTTGCTCACATTACTTCAGTCACTATGATACATATATAAGACAATGGATATGCGAAATATTCATACATTTATGTTGCCAGTACAATGCAAGTTACACTGTTCATCTTTAACTAGGTTTATTCGCATATCTTGGAGATAATGAAATATGTATTTATACTTTATTGCACAAAATAAGCGTTAACTATACGTTGAAAGCGATCTATTCAATAATTGTCTTAACTCATAACTGTATAAACCTTTATCAATGTACTTTATTAAAAAATGGTACGAAATACTTTACAGATAAAGTTTGTTGTTAGTCTTGTTAATCAAAATATTTCTCCAAATTACATTATAACTGAAACTACAGTGATATATCGGGGGCACGTATGGGGTAAATATTACATACAACTTTAATTGTGATGTATCTTTCGGTTTGCACAGAATAATATTTATTCTATTGTATAACAAATTGTGGCGTGATAATTTGTAGAAATTTTTTGAGCTAATTTTATTAATATTACATGTACATTTATTTTTATACATATGCGAGTTGATCATTAATGTATTAAATTTGACAGATATTACACGGAGAGTCTACATAACTATTGATGATATAGAGATTCTTTTTCAAAATTATAAAAACTTCTTTTCCGTGTTACCTGTATACTGATAATATTTTTTATGAATTTTATTAGGTATTATATAAATTTAAGCCTTAAGACTCTTAAAGGGTTCCTTAAGGTATAATGAGGATGTCTTACAATAATTAGTCTATAGGCTATACAAATATGTAGTGTACCAAACTTTCAATGAGATACTTGTGATAAACTGGCAGAAACTGGCTTTATGGTTTGCTAATTGCATGAATTTCGCTGGCATCAATGCAGGAATTAGTTTGGCAACTGAATAATTTAGTAGTTTCTTTAAATACGGTCTTGTGAATTGTATTGTAATTGTTATCTTGGTGTCGAATCTGCCAGTTTACAAACTCTTAATAACATAACGGCAAATTGATTAAGTATTGTTCTTAAAAGTTATAGAAAATAAAAATATTTGTATTTGTTTGCGATATCAAAATACATTAATACTTTCAATAGATAATAGCCAAATATTTAAGACTATACAGTTGTTGGAACAAATGTTTAATTTCGGTAATGATATTGAATATAAATATTTCTTTAATAACTAGTAGCAGAGACACTTGAAGTTCAGTGTTAAGTGCCAAAAGTGACAACAAGTAAGTTAGAAGTACAAATTGAGCAATGTAACTGTAATCTAAAGATTTGGACTAAATTTTAAAATTTTTATATGTATATTTACCACACATTAAAAACTCGGGCGTAATTCTAACATCGCAAACATTTTATTAGTAATGTATAATTTCAAATTACCTTTTATTAAAACCCAGCAATACTTACTAACATATTTGATCAATAAGTGATTTTATCTAAATTATGCTATTATAGACTAGATGTTCATATGTACCCTAGAGGGATTTGATATAGCGATTAGTAATAGTTTATATTGTCTTTCACAAAATGATTTCTAGACGATTAGACTACGTAGACAATGTTTCTCGCCGTTCAGGATTAACTTCCCAATTTACAAAGGACTCCAATAATTTATTATTATTTTCCAATTTTTTTTTCGATGTTGTGTATTTTTAGTTTAGTTGAAGCATAAACACACAAATGCTATTTTCAGTTAATACAGCAGTTACTGACCAGAAAGATATAATGCAATCTGAACTAAATTGGCCTACAAAAATAGTCGGTTGATTTCAAATAATTTATTTACACATATATAGGGGTATTTTTTTTTCAAAATATAGGTTCATCATAGGCTTATGAAGTGCTAAAAGTTTCAAACCTAGTTATTTACGATTTCATTTTGTATGTTTATCAAATCAGTATGGTTAATCGAGACATTTACTAAGTTTATTTATTTATACAATAGGTCATCTTACAGGTTGTCCCTAAGGCAAATCCTTAATAAAGATGACACACAGTGACAAAAAGAAAATTACAAATAGGTGAACTCGAATTAATTAATTAACAACATAAGTTAATCCAATATTGTAGAAAATAACGTATAACAAATGCTAAAATTAAAAATAGAATGTAACCATAACTGTAAAAATAAAAACTTGTTATCATGTAATAAGCAACTTTCTAGTAAAATACGTATTATAACAAATATTTCACAGTAACGTCTAGCGAAGATAACCTTATAGGATAGGTAGATAAACACAAACGACTAAAATACGAAAGCAACGAATATAGTAAATTCTTTTGTATCTCTTATACCCAAAATTATTATATGTTGTTATGGAAATTTTGCATATATATTGATAAAAATAACTTCACTAAAAATACTATTAAACTGTTAAAAATTAGATAACCTGGAATTAAATATGTAATATTTATTGAAATATTAATTGTTAGATACATAAATAATTTTCAATATTACTGTTTTGATCAAAATTTATAATATTCAAGGTCTAATTAATTAAGACCGCATTTGTAATTTTGAAATAAATATACCTAACAGTTTTATTCAATTAGGCAGAATAAAAAATTTTAAAACTCATTCAAATGTCTATACAGTAAGGGTGCAATAAATTCAACAACAATCAAGTGATCTTGGCAAATGTCAGCTGACTTGATAAAATTCGACAATGAATCTACCGTTTTCAACCCACGAATTTCGTTATTATTACTTACAATAGAAATCTTATTAAAATCGGAATTTCCTAAATGTGTTCGAATAAGCTATAGGAAGTGTTTATATTTTCAAAAATATGAACACATATGATGGACATATGTAGAAATTCATTATTTCCTGCCTAAAGTTCTAACAACGTATCTAATAAGAATTAATTTATTAAAGACGAATGCCCAATAGAGACATTCAGATAAATATATATGTTGGAAAATTTGTGATAACAGGTATACATTTCTGGTCCTTGATGCACGTCATTTGAAACAGAAATTGTTGAGTGTGATCTAAAAATTGTCACGAATTTAAATATAAGTTAGCTGGTTAAACCTAAATATCAGTTCTAACACAATACAAATTAATACATCTTGAATATTACATTCAAACTATTTCAAATTGTACACACAGGTAAGAGTTTTTACATGTATAATCCAATCACACGCCAAGAAAAAGAATTTCGCGTGGATTGTCACTATATTAAAAAAATGCCCTATAGGTCGAACGCTGGGTTCTGCATTCGACTCACCCTGCAGGCTACGACCCGGTCGCCCCTAGAAAGAAAAACAAAGTATGTAAAACAGATTTCATTTTAAATTTTATAATAATATGATAATAGTTCAGACCCATATGACTGGCTTCAAAAAATTGATCATCAATATGTTATATTCTTATGGTCTTTAGTGAAATAACACCATATTAATTATATTAATTTAGTTTATAATACCATTGACAACGAGGTCAAATTGCAACTTTAAAACGTGTTTTAAATATACAGTTTTTGTGGGATAATTTTCCTAAAACCAAAAGCAACTAGAAGGTGTCACTAATAACGTTTAGAAAACAATCGATATGTTAGGCTTAATATGTGTCTAGGTTTGATTGAATTTGGCAAACGTAATTTTGATCAATTTAGGAAGGTCTGAAATGTATTTGGTATTTTCTACAAACAGCAGATATTCCATAACATTAGCGGAATAATTAAAAACAAGTGATAAAAATAAATATAACTTATAACATAAACTAATTCAAACGTGTACATTATGTCTAAGTGTTTATTGGGAAATAACACCACACTTTAAAGGAAATTGCTGTATAAAGTGTGGTGTTATTTCCCAATAAACACTTAGACATTGAAAAAGATGCCACAAGTATCGTTCAGAAAACAACTGTGTACATTATGTTTATCATTTTTACCCCGCTTCGAGTTTCATTTGAGTATCTTTCTCACTGAATGAGTTTAAAAAAATCTAACATTAAGTGGGGCCTATTTGATAACATTTTCCTTTTGTTTGATGAAATTGGCTATTGCGTGGGGTGAAATTATTTATTTATTATACGATATTATTATTAAAGGAACATTAAATTAAGATTTAGGTTAGATGCTGCAGTAAGTTAATAATTACTGTGTCAAATAACAAAGAACATTTCTTTATCATCTAGAAAACGAAAAGGAGAACGAAAAGAGAGTGAGAGCAGATAAAGAGAATGAGAGATTTTTTTTGGGATTTAACACCACAAGTCACGAAATTGCTGTATATTTCCAGTTTGACCTATACCCCGAAACGTTTGAACATATGCAGCAACTTGGTGACATGTGGTGTTATTTCCCAAAAAGTGCTTAAACATTGATAAACATTCCACAAATATCCTTCAGAAAACAATGAGAGATTTCTATGGTAAAAAAATGAAGGGACAAATTTACTAATAAGTTTGACCGACTTCAAAAAGAAGGATGTCTCAATTCATTTGTATATAAAGTTTTTGTGCTCAGCGATTACCCGAAATCGGCTGAAGGAATCTGAATCATTTAAATTGGATTTTATTAAGAGGGATTCCGAAGTGGTCCCATATTTTTTTCAAGGGCATAGTTTATACCGTTTTTAGAAAATCGACAAAAACTTTTTAGCCGACGTCAGTATAAAAAAGGAAATGTCTCTGTTCGGCACCTGGGTGTAATAAATTCGATGTAGATTGGAGTTACATCAAAATAAATGAACGTTAATTAACTTCAAGTTGGATGTTCTCAACATACAGTGTTGGAATCAAATGGAAAATTTTCTTATGAATAAGATTTAGGGAAAGAGTTATTCTTCATAAAAAGATTTGCATGGTCTGAAACGTATTCCGTTTTCATTAAATGCCACTTTTTCAACTGTATACGATGTTTGTCAGCAAATATGAATTTTGCTTAAAATTGAAGGTACCTTTATTTTTGATAATATCTAAAATTATTATCAAACAAAAGTAATTAGAATTAAAAAATGCATCTCATAATGCCATATGACAAATAAATAATATATATTCATGTCACTTTTTCAACTGTAGTTTGACAAAAAATATGAAAATTATTTTAAAATGAAAAAAAAAGATGTATTCAAATGGATGTAATTGGAAATTGGAATTAAATCAAAATGTCTGATAATTAACATATGTAAAAAGAAGATTCTCAAATCGTCGACAATGCAGTGGGTTCAAGTTGAAAATTATGCAAAACTTTCTTAATACAGATAAATATTTAAAAAAAAGTTATTCTTATTCAATGAAGAGTGCATCACTAAAAATTGTGAAATAAATCTATTATAAAAAGTAACTTATAAAAGCAAAAAATATATTTTTTAATGCTACAGATAAGTAAATACTTTTTCTGAAGTTGGTGTCAAGTCAAAACGGAAATAACTTTGCAACTTTGCTGTTCAACTTGGCACCGACTTCTTAAAAAGTATTTAACTGTTGCATTAAAAAATATTTTTTGCCTTTTAGTTGAGTTACTTTTTTTTCGTCGATGTTAGGTTTTTTAATGTGTTTTTTACATATAAAAATATTAATCTAAACGAAATATATATGAAAGGTGAAAAGATCAGTATAATCTCCAACTCCGGCTATGATATCCTGAATAAACCTTGAGTAAAACCTAACAGCTATGGGAAAACCGTTACAGTCTCACAAGGCACGCAAGTATAATTACAATAAATGTTGCTATTCTATATCTTATTAGCATTACTCTTCAGTTGGAACCCCTCAAGTTAATGTTGAAAATGCCGTGAAGGATATGGATATTTAAATCAAACTAATGCTGAAACTACCTAAAGAATCTTGGAGCAAGCCCTGGTTACATTTCAAGAAGTATTCAATTTAAATGTAGGCGGTACACCAAATGAGACTCTGACGTTAATGGCTAAACCTCGCTGTCGCTGTTTTTTGCATTTTCATCCCAAATAGCGAAAAAACAAGAATAAGGTCGCTCGAAACGCATTTGAGAGTTAAGAAAATGTTACCAATTTGCAATTTGTTTAGGTTTCAAATTATAGAACCTGTCAGAAGGGTAAATTGTCACGTAGTTACATTGGTATGTGTGGTGTATTGAGAAATGTCAACAATACTATGCCATGAGGTTCAGATAACATTGGAAGACTGGTATTTAGTAGATGGAAAAATGTACACAAGCTTGTGCATGTCTTTATGTTGCATCATTCAGGCATTAGCTCAGCTCAGATGACTATTAGGTGCAGTCAATCCGAATTACATCAAGATAATATAAATGCAATTCAGTTGTTGTATGGGTCCAAGAAACAAACAACACAATGCCTATTTCTTCAAGTACAACAAGGGACGTTGCGATACCACGAAAGTATCGATATCGAAACTGGTATCGAAAGAAGGTATCGATAACATTTCAATGGGCGGAGAACGCTAAAATCCGAGAAAATATGAATTTGTCGGGGTGATAACCTAAAACAGCAATAAAATACTAATTAAGCAGAGGTTGAACGCCGTCAATAGGAGTATCGAAATCACAAACAAGTATCAATACTAGTACCGAAACAAAAATACCCAGTTTAGTATCCACGTATGGCAAGGAAAGTATCGATACCAAAAATATCCGGTCTCGAAACGAAAGAATCGATACTGGTATCATTTCAATAGTATCGCAACATCCCTAAGAACAACAAACGCAACGACGAGAACTGCAACTATCAATCACAATGAAGAACACCACAGCACCAGGTCCACCAATATCCATCATAGCAACTAATAATGATCCCAAATATCTGCAACTTGGAACAAAAAATATGACGTCAAGCGACATATTTCTCAGACACTCGAAATAGCTTTGTTGATCTACTGACGCTATGTATCTTTTGCTGGAAATTTTTCGCTACCGTAAGTGCGTATAGAGAACAATTTTTTTAAATACATTTGTTGAAATAATATGGTTATAGTAGCAAGATATTTGAGGTGAATTCAGGGAGACAAATGGCCTGCTATATTTCTTTCAAAACAACCTGTATTTTAAATTCAATCAGTTTACCAATCCACTTCAAAAAGCCAGCAAAACAAATTAAATAAAATTCTAGCTACCCATTAAAATTATGATTGTATTTGTATATCTATAACTTAAATACAAGTTTGATTATGTCGTTTACTCGAATAAGTTTACCTCTGCATCATCGCTGCATCTGATAACAGGGATCTATTCCACTTATCCAGGGTATTTCAAAAGTAAGTAAAAATATTTAAGGGAGCGATTGTAAGGGTTCATTTTATGATTGAAACTTCATATGACAGTATGCCCTAAATTTCTTAAATTCTCAGATTACTGGGTGATAAAGTTTTCAAAATATGATCATCTTTTTTTGATTATATCAATGAAAGCACTCTAGACATGTTAATGAAATTTGGTACAAGGCGACTATTTATTAAGGGTACAGTGGTGTTCATGTGGGATTTGAACTAAATATATTTAAAAATATATGCTACACCGCTGCTTTTTCTCGTATCTAAAATTATTTTTGTAATTCTTATTCACTTCTGAGCAAATTTGACCTCATATCATCTCTCTTCTTGGTCATATGGATAGAAATTGATGTAAAGAAGTATGAGTTAAACCACTATGGACGTGTAACTATGTAAATTGAATGTTGAAACTGTCCTTCCTTTTCTATGGAACAACCAACACTACAAAACAGTCTGCCGGACGGGCTGAAAGATTCCTAATATTAGACGGATCGCCTCCCAGGACTGAATAATAATAATTTAGCGCTCCAAATAAAATATTGCGGATGCTGTGTTTCTACGCCAAAATTCTAAAACCCTAAAAGAAAATTCCAAGAAAATAGTAAAAACTTGAAAGAGGCATTAGAAGATAAATTAGTAGAACATTCTAAATCCCTAGAAGAGAAAGAGTCTATAAATGGTTTATAGGTTCTTCAATTTAACAGTCATTTTTCCTTTGTCAGCCTCTAGTCTGCCCGAAAGGCGACAACCAGCATGACACAACGTTGCAAGGTAGGTCATATCAATATGCTGGGGGTAGGTATATATTTTCCTTATATTCTTCTAAGATATTTCCAGTATTTTCCTTAAAATATGTTTCCAGGTACACACAATCGCTAAACAGAATAATCTGTTTTATATTTTGAATGAATCTAGTAGCAGTTAGGGATTATTATTTCCATTATCACAACTATCTCAATTATTAGTGTTTAAATTTTAATACGCCAATGTCCATAAGCTGATGAAATTTAGGTTCTTCTTAAACATTTTCATTAATAATTTCTCTTAAGAACTAATCATTACACAAATAATGTTAAAAATATATCGGTTATGTTATTGGGTAATCTTATTTGTTTCTAGATGTTATATTTCCATTCCATGAGTTATACATTATGAATAAGATGTCACTTTAGTAATAAACATAAAAAACGGATAATACTTCTTTTTACTTATAAATAAAGAGTTAAACATGAGGTTCAGATATATTATTAAAATATAAGTCAAAACGAAAATAAGGAGCGTTTATGGATGTTGAAATGTTCATAAACACAAACGTTATAGATAGCAATAAACAAAATAACCAATCCAAATTTACAAAGCTGAATCGATTTAAAATTTAAAAAAAAATAAAACCATAATAACAGTAGAAAAGCAGATTGATCGTACTACGTCTAAAATTGTATTTCTTGCTAATACCATTCAAAAAGTATTCAAAGGTTTTTTTCTAAATTCTCTATTTTATTTAGCTTAAAGAATCGGAAAACTTATATTCGTCAACTTTAGATCCCTGAGATTTAACACCGTATATGGGCATCGAAGGTTCATCCCTGCCTACAATAAAAAATTATCTGAATGTCGTAACAAGTTAATTCCATGAAAATTACTGACAGGCTGTGCTAATTGTGCAAAATGTGTAACTAGGCCAGGTCATTTACGAAAATGACAAAATTAATAGGAGAACTAAACCAACATCAACGTAATAATAAAAGATGATTAATTCATATAAAATTCAACATTTTTTATCGATGCATTTTTGCTTTTTATCAAAAAAAAAACGCAAAAATAGGAAAGAATTTAGTATTTTACCTTTTACACAAAACCTACTACGGGCAGAGAAATGAAAAACCTACAAAATGCTCTACTATATTCGTTAATTGGTTCCTTAGGTAACGGAACATTTACCCGAAATTACATAATAAAGGGTAATTGTTTATAATTTTTGTTATTTTATAGCTAAAACATTCTTATTAACTGAAATGGTAGTTCTTCTCATACCCAAAGTATGTTCTAAAAATAAATACTGTAGCCCTGACAGTTTTTGTAAAATTTCAGTGAAATTTATGGAAGACATTTTTTTAATATTGCCTCACCGGATCCCCTATGATTATGAATAAACCATCGTTGGAAAGTAGAAGAGTTGATCTAGATACCTCATCTCAGTTTTCCCAAATCGAAAGTATAAATACATATAAGTATAGAAAATCTTTGGCCATTCTTAACTCTTTCATCTGGACGAGTTCAATGGAAATATTGCTAAGGGATGGTAACTGTGAAACTATATCCTTATTGCAAATTTTAATCTTAAACATACAGATATTTATATTTCTACCATAATATGGATTTATAGAATAAATTGAGCTAAATAGAATGCCTACACTCCATTTTTAATTTGCAAAATGCGTAGGCTGTTGTATGATGTTTCTATTTGTAAATGATTAATAAAAGATCAATATATATATATATATATATATATATATATATATATATATATATATATATGTAAAGAAATTTGGCTTGTCATTATTCAGTATTTATTAATAGTTATTTATTAATAATTTCTTAACCGGAATCTGAATTGAACAACGTTAAAATTGCATTGTTAACTAACTGAGGATTAACATTAACATTTTTTTTATTATTAACTATTATCAATTTGCATCATTTCATTTTTATATAATAATGAAATATGTATATACTAAAAGTGTAAATAGATTAAAACAAAAGAACATACTATTATTTATTCGTTTATTAAAAGATCAATGAATGCAGAAGACAAATTTTCCATTTTCCTTTAAATTTGAAATAGGTAGACATTCTGCATATAAAAAATGATTTCTCCATCATTATCATCAGTGTCTAAATGGAGTTTATGAGTTCCATTTTGGTAAATTTATTACTTAGATCCATATTATGATAGAAATATAAATACGTGTCTTTTTTTAAATTAAAATTTGCAAAAAGATTATTTATTTTAAAGATATAGTTTAGCAGTTGCCACCCGTTAGCAATTTTTCGAACGGACTCGTCCAGCTGAAAGAGCTACGAATGGCCAAATATTTTCAATACCTATGAATTTATACTTTAAATTTTGGAAAAGTGAGATGAGAGGTCCCTAGATCAAATCTTCTACTTTCCAACGCTGGTTTATTCATAATGATAGAGGCATCCGGTGAGGTAATATATGTAACTAAAATTTTGGAAAACACGATTTAGTTTTAGAACATAAATTGGGTATGAGAAGATCTACGCAGTCAGTTAATAAGAATGTGATAGCTATAAAACTAAAAAAACTATAAACCATTAATTTTTATTTGTAATTCCGAGAAAAGTTTCCATATTATCTAAGGAACCAATTAACAAATTTGTGCGTAAAGTAGGTCATTTTATAATTTTTTCATTGCTCTACCACATTGCCCATAGTAGCAAACACGGTTGCACGGGTAGATTTTGAGTAAAAGGATAAAAAACTAAATTGTTGCCGATTTTTTGTGTTTTCTTTTTGTTAAAAAGCAAAAATATGTTGTTTTTTATGTCAATTAGTCATGTTTTATCATTAGAACAAGAAGTTGTTGATTTTGTTCTACTATTAATTTTGTCACCAAAACTATGTGGTTTCTATCTAATAGAGCTAAAAAAATATTTTTTAAGATTGTTTATTAACATATTTGCACAATACAATATACTAAAATAAGCAACAAAAAAATACAACAATAAACTATTGAGAATTTCGGAAATACATTCGCAGCAACATAAGAGCATCAAGCATCAAATGTTTGACAAACAAGCTCAAAAGATCCGCTCAGGTTGGAGACATGTACATTGATATTTATATTGTTATATAGTTCGTGGGTACAATTAAAATTATACAACTAATAATCACTTTCACTTTTCTAGAACTTTTATTTACTTCAAATTATATAAACAGCTGATTCAAATCACAATAACAGTTCTACATATAAGCTCTTCGCTGTACTAACTACCGCGATTTTGGGTCGGTCCTTTTAAAACCAGCATCGAAAATTCTCGTATAATAAATCATCAACTCCACAGCCGCCGAGCCATTTCGAGAACATTTTTGGTCCTAGAAGCGATCGGTGTCGTACTGAAATGAAACAGGGTCGGCTTAGGTAAATTTCGTAACACTGCCCCCCCTTTAATTCTGATCGTCTCGGTCAGAAACATCCTCTCCATGGTAGAGAGCGAGTCGATCTAAATGGACCACCTTCAACTTAGCCTTGGGGTTTCGACGGATCCGGTAGACGACGTCATTAAGCCTCTTGACCATCCCAAGCGGGTGTAAGCTTTGGGGATTTACTCTTGCTCCGTTGGGGGTTGTACAGCCAGACTTTGTCTCTCTCATGGAACCCGACTGAATTGCCTTGAGGTCGGGCTAATTCGTGTATTGCCAGCATGTTATGTCGGAGCTGGTCCGCACAATCGTCGATGTCTTGGAAAGGTTCTTCGGGGGAGCCAAAAGCCAAATCGCAGGGTAATCGCAGCTCCTTTCCGAAGATGACCCTGGCTGGGGTCAAGCCTGTACTATTATGTACGGCAGAGCGATATGCCAACAGGAATAGAGGATTATGCTCATCCCAATCACGCTGGTTATTGCTGACGACCTTGGATAGGTGTTGTTCCAAGGTCCTGTAGAATCTTTCCACCATTCCGTCTGACTGTGGGTGCAATGGTGTTGTTCTCGTTTTCCTGATCCCAACATCGTGGAAACCTTCTGGAAAGGTCTCTTTCTTAGTTGTCTGCCGATGTAGAGGCGCGGCAATGGTGGCAAATCCCTCCACAAATCGCCTGTAGTAGGAACAGAGGCCCAAGAAGCTTCGCAGTTCATGTTTGTCTCTTGGGACTGGCCAATCACGGATGGCTTCTATCTTCGTCCTCGTTGGTGCGGATTTCTGACTCGGAAACGACGTCGCCCAAAAACTCTACTTCTTTTTGGAACAAGGAACACTTCTTCGGGTTGAGTCTCAGGTTGGCGTTATTAATACTGGAGAATACTTCGCCCAGGTTATTCAGATGGTCGTCGAATGTCTGACTCATGACTAAAATGTCGTCGAGGTATACGAAGCACGTCCTCCAGGTTAACCAGCTCAGGACATACTCCATTAGCCTCTCGAATATTGCGGGAGCATTACATAACCCAAAGGACCGTGTACTGAAACAGCTCTTTACTGGTGGAGAACGCTGTCTTCTCTCTGTCGTTTGCGTGTAGACCAACCTGCCAATATCCACTTTTTAGGTCTAGTGTGGATAACCAACGGGAGCCTGCTAGTGTGGTCAGAGTGTCATCGATTCGGGGTAGTGGATAAGCTGTCTTTCTTCGTGAGGTACGTCATTCAACTTTCTGTAATCCAGGCAAAATCGGGTGGTTCCATCATTCTTTTTAACTAGCACGACGGGAGCAGACCATGGGCTGATGGATGGCTCAATAACTTCATTTTGTAACATGGACTCGATATTTTCCTCGACTGCCTGTTGTTGCCCCAATGGTAGTCGCCTAGGTGGTATTCTGATGGGTTGAGCCTTACCGGTATCTGTTCGGTGCTGGATGATGTTGGTACGACCTGTGGTTCCATCTTGACTGTTAAAAATTTGCCAGTGCTTCGTGATAAACTGCTTGGCTTTCTTCTGTTCCTCTGATGTCAGGTGTGTCAAGTGGTCAGCAAACTGTTGTAGGAATTCTTTACTGGGCCCTGCCTCCTTCACCGATGTCTGGTACCCTTCTTCGCAATTGATCATGGTCTCGAATGGCTCGAAACAAGCTATCTCTTGACCATTGGCAATTCTGATGTCGTTGTTGGACAAATTCAGGACTCTGATTGGTATATCTCGTCCGGTTTTAACTATAGCCCGTCCAACTAAGTAGTCATGAGCTGAGTGTACGGGCTCCACCATTCCAACGCAGCTCCCAGGATTGCTGTCTAGCTGCCCATGAATCTGTTCCGTTTGACGGGGAATTCTAGCTGAAGACTTTGCCACAATTTTTATGGAGGTGGCTGAACTGTTGACGGGCCGTGTCAATACAAATTCCTCATTTATAAATAAATCCATGCTGGCTAATTAGGTCCATACCCAGTATAAAATCGTCCTCAATATTCGCTACCAGGACCTTATGCCGGATCATGTTGTCCCCTATCTGTAACACGACATCTGCCTCACTCTGTATTGACATGGAGTCGCCGGTGACTGTTCTGAGCTGGATGTTATTGGTAACTGGCCGGATTTCTGATGCTCTCAAAACCCTGGACTTGGCAATGGACACAGCGGCGCCGGTGTCGATGGTGATGGTAATTGCTCGGCCATTGATGGTGCCCCTGACGAATAGGCTGCTGCTATCTCGGCAAAATCCCCGGATGGATAACGTTTTGGGGGGCTGGTGGAGGGTTAGTTAGCATTGGCCCCCTTATGCTGACTGGTTGGAGTTTCCCTGGTTGGTAAGGTCGGTTTTTTGGCTACCCCTGGTTGGTGATCGTTCCGGTAGCCTTACTCGGCAGTCACGTTGGAAGTGTCCTGTCCGTCCGCAGCGGTAACATGCCCCTCTGGTGCCAGTTCTTTATGACCGTTCTAATATTTTGTTCAGGCCAGTAAGCAGCGCTTGAAATGGTGACTCTGTCTCTTCATGGTTGAAGGAAACTGCTCGGACCCTCGGCTTGGACATGTTCATGACGGCCTCTACTTCCAAAGCCCGAAGTAGAGCTTCATTACTCTTCTTGACGCCACTCAGTCTTAAATTTCTTTGTACTTCCACATCTCTGATGCCGTTTATGAAACTCTGTGTAGCCAACTGGTCTTTCGTTTCCTCTGGCAGGTCAGGGTAGGACAAGTGTACTAACCGTCTAATGTCTGCTTCGAATTCTTGGAGGCTTTCACTGGATTTTTGCGTTTTCCCACTGAGTTGGACTTGGTATACCTGGCTCAAGGAGTGATTGTCGTACCTCTTGTCCAAAATGGCGATGATCTTGTCGAAATTGCTTTGTTCATCGACTGGAATGCTTTGGAGGAGTTCTAGGGCCGGACCTCTTAACGAAATTACCAAAGAAGTAGATTTTTCATGATTATTCCATCCATTAGCTGTAGCCACGGCCTCAAATTGCCGTTTATACATGGTCCAAGATGAACTGCCGTCGAATGTGGGTGGTTTACTAAAGGAACCTTTGGTACTCACGGTGTGCTGGTATTTTCCTCGCTGTAAGTTCTGTTGCATTTTTTTGATTTCTTTTTCTACCTTGTTTTGGATGGCACTGATTTTATCTTGTAGTTCACTTACTTCACTTTATACCGTGTTTTTAATGGAACTGATTTCAAATTTCACCTGGCTTTGGATGGAATCGATGTCATCTACTTTGATTTCAAGAGTTTCCACATTACTTTTTAGGATCTTAATGTCGTTGTTTATCTCTTTTATGTCTGATTCCACTATTTGCATTCTTTCATTAACTGTTTCATTAACTTGCGACACTATTTGCATTAATTGTTCAAATTGCAGTTGTCTTTTTTCTTCCGTTTTGCCTTGTTTTTCTTCAAATATTTTGTCTCGTCAATTCAGTTTGATCTTGTTTTTCTACAAATTTCGAGAATAATCCCTCAATTAAATTTTGTTGTTCGCTTTTCATCGTGGAAACTAGATTTTGCTGTTCGCTTTTCATCGTAGTGACAAGATTTCCTAATTCTATTTTACGTTTTTCATCAAAAGATTTTACTAACCTTTGTTGAATTTCTTCTTGATGTTGTTTCTCAATCTTGTCACGTTTTTCTAGAATCTGGGCTATTTTTTTATCTAGTCCTTCCGTAACCTGCTTGACTATTTTTTTGGTAGTTTCGTCCATTTTACAATTTTAACTGCACATAATCCCACTTCTGATACCAAATTGATATAAAGTCCAATTAAAATTATACAACTAATATTCACTTTCACTTTTCTAGAAATTTTATTTTTTTCTACATATAAGCTCTTCGCTGTACTAACTAACTGCCACTATTTTGGGTCGGTCCTTTTAAAACCAGCATTGAAAATTCTCGTATAATCAATCATCAACTCTACAGCCGCCGAGCCATTTCAAGAACATTTTTTGTCCTAGAAGCGATCGGTGTCGTACTGAACTAAAACAGGGTCGGCTTAGGTAAATTTCGTAACACTATGTTAATTCTATTTACCACATAGAATTTTCAAACAGGGACAATTCATCTCTAATTCTATTGACCAACAAGGATTCAATTTGTACTTCAGGATCTCGTGATTACATACTCTTATTAATTTTCGGTTGTAACTTTTCTTTTAGTGTCATTTGGGGTTGCGAGGTTTATTGCCCTGGCTCATCATTTGTTTGCGATCTTGCCCCTTCTTCCTCTTCCATGTCATCTCGACGGTTTAGTCTTTAAAAATGCTCTTTATTTGCTTCCTCTTTAAAGCCTGTCTAGAAACTAAAAATAATTCAAGTCATTCCATATCCTATAATAACTGATGCTCATCAGTTCGTGGAATTTGTAAATATTCAACATATCCCTTAAATAATCATATGATCATCACTGTATAGGTTCCACTAAGTAGGTTTTCATTTAATTGTGGTCAGCACATCAACAAATCTATTTATTTTTAAGTGAAGGTCATGATGTTCTAAATCTATTGGATAGTTGAGATCTATAACAGGTTTTTGAATGCAGGTTTTTAAAAGAGAAAATGCACCTGGTTTTACACCGAAAATATATGTCACCTATCTTTTCGGTGTCCAATCTTCACATATTTATAAAGTCCTGTTTCATTTTTCTTTTACGTAAACTTACTTAAATCTTGCAGGTTTTCTTTATTAGCACATTAACAGACTTCAATAAATGTATCTCCAGATTTTCAAAACATCTGTATATACAAGGCTTGACAATAATTACCATGCTATATCAGATCTTGTTTCAAAGGACACCGCCGGATGATTTGAAACCAGGTAGTTTTTGTAGCTTTTGAGTAGTAGATTAAACCTAAACCCTAAAGAGTCCTGTTTCAAAGTTACAGCATACCATAACAAAAAATATTACAATTTTGCCTTTTTAGGGCTTCATGATGTGCTAACTTCAATATGGCATCTTCCCCTTGGTGAACATAGGGTCACGCTTATGCAGATGGCAATCGCAATAATTTTTATTGTATGGTAACAATTGTGAAAAATGTAGTATTGTTTACTATACTATGCAGGTAGTGAAATCTAAAGCAATGTAGCTTCATTGAGCATAACTTTGAACCACTAATTTTTAGTAGGCTTAACGGAGGTCTCTTAGCGGAGGCAGAGGCGGATGCGGAGGTGAAGGGCTTCGCCTCCGCGGAGGCGGAAGTTAAAAAATTATTAAAAAATAAAAAGTCAAAAAGTCTTTATTCAAAATAGGTATATACTATGTACCTGTAGTATATTTTCTTATAGAAATTTTACTATTAATCAAAATTAAGAAGTGGCAAATTATATTTTACAAACACCAGTTTTGCAGCCTTGTCACCTTCCCATCGATTCCTTAGGGGTTCATAAATTAAACTAGTTGGTACTGAACTTGACGGTGCGAACAGTGGGGACAAAAGCCTTATGTTTAATGTTATATTTCCACCAAAATAATGGATCTTTGGTTAGGTGCAGCCGGTTTTCTTTATTATATTCATTAATTAGTGATTTCTATATCATGAAGTCGCTATTGGAACTCACTTTCTGTTTTCACTTCATCGTCACTGCTATTTTTCAGCATGTCAGCGAGATCTGATGAAGCACTTTGGTGTGGAACCTTTGGAGCTTCGTTCATCATTTATTGAATTCGATTCTAGTCTAGCTTTTTTAGCCCCAGAGGCTTATTCATCAACACATCAACAATTCCAATTGCTGCTCTTCCAACACATTCAAATTGTGTAGGTTAAGCAAACATATTAGTTCGGACTGAACTTGTTCCTTAATTATCTCCCTAAAAAACTTTCATTTGTACCGTGGATCCAAATACGTAGCAAGCGTATATAGTGTATTGTTTGGAAGCTCACAAAATCTAGAAATTTTGTCTTCAATTATTTTTTGAATTATTCTTTTGAAACCCTGATTTATGTCTAATTTGTCCTTTTCGGCAGCATGGCCGCTTGGTATAGCGAACGGGATCTTTGCGCACTATATGTCGATTGTCGAAATAAATAAACCTCCGTTATAACTCCCCAACAGTTTTACGGAGGCGGAGGTACGATTTCTTGCGGAAATTCCGCACGGAGGCGGAAGCGAGGTTCTGTTACAACCTTAATTTTTAGGGCTTGACGCCCATTGATAATTTTAATGTACTAATTAAAAGCTACACGTTGTTAAGATCATCTGACCGAAAGCAAATTTCTATACCTTTGGTATCCACCATATCCATACGTAAACTGGCTCTTTGACAAATTTGCTGAACTGCATTATAATGGCTTTTTTGGTGTTTAGAGTAAAAGTTCTCATGGTAATCAAGTTATAAATTGCCTCTTTCGTGCAAGAGATACAATCTGGCTAATTCGGTTCAGTATAGCTCTAAGGTCAATTCTTGATTTTATTAACGGACTTCCAAAAAGGAGGAGGTTTTTTTATGTATGTTTAGGTACCATATAATTTTCTATAATGTGAGATTTGCGGTTTGCCAGAAAATCAGAAAAAACAGTAATTAAGGGACCTACACACTACAATGATTTTCAGAGAATCTTTACTATTTTTACTAAGACATAACTGAATATTTTAAATTGTATTCTGAAAATATATATAACTATATATTCGTTATATTTTTCTATAACGTAGAATATATCGTCTGTGGATATATGGAATACTTGAAATTATAGCTATAAAAGGTGAATGAAACAATATTATAAACAGTCAATAGGGTGAAGATAATTTATAGTTATACAGGGTGGTTTAAAAAATACCAGGGTGGTTGCAATATAGTTTAATTATATTTGTACATACTTGTTGCGTCCCCGCAACTTGTTTGTTCTTAGTTTTTAAGGTTGATTGAATTACTCAATTGATTTTTAAACTTTTGCACCTTTTTCGAAAACTCTCCGTCGCGCTAATGCTAATTTATATTTGTACATTTTTTTGTCTCTAAAAACAGAAAGAACTGGGATTCGTGTTTTGACTTCCGAGCTATTCGGACGTTGTTTTTTATTCCGTCTTAAGACGGCCGCCTTTTTGTTGTTATTGAGTTACGATTTCGCGAGTTATTAGTTCCGGTCGTAACAACCGCTATCATTTGTTTCTTTTGTGTTTAGAAAAGCGCAGCATTTGTTGTTAAACCCGCATTTTTTGTTTGCTCAATCAATGAACATTACGTCGCTATTTTTTTGTGTAACGTGTCGTCCAGACGAAGCTCTACAACAGTTCCTGCAGCTGCGGGGCTAGCCTCTGAAGAAAGAAGAACCAAGAAAACACCACCTGCAGAGCTTCGACTTAAAAGGTCAGTGATTTACTTTTATTTGGTGATTTAATTTACGCGACGCTACAATGTTTTGTTGATTGTTCCGCTAAAGGTCCTTTGTCAAATACATATTTGCATTGAACCAGCATTGAACTAAAACCGCAACATCTAATTCATATATTTTTTTTGGATATTATATTTAATGTGCCATCGAAGACATTTTAATAGTGGTTCCGAAAATAAGAGACAAATGAGTTATATTGGTTGACCAATACACAGAAGCATAAAGAGGGTTGTTGCAATATAGGGTGAATTAAAGTTACACTCATCAGAATTGTAAATCAGATAAAAAAGAAGATATCTCAGCAAAAAGTGTTTGATTGCACATGTTTTAACGGTTTTCAATCAGATAAAGTCGTTTTTTAAATATTGTATTGATATTGGGTCTTAGACTTCGAAGATATAGAACGAAACTTTGGTTAACGGACAACCGCTAACGAACTAAGCAGAGTGTTTATCAGATTCATCGCGTGTCATAGTAAAACTATGTAATTAGCACAAAAATTCTAATAATTATTAATAGGTAAGGACATACTCATAAGATTTAAAATGAAATATATGGAGTCCTTCTTGTACATACCTTATGCTAGACAAACCACTCGTCTTTCTGACTCTGAGACACATGATCTGTATCTGCACCGCCATTAGCAGGCTGGGGGTGTCTCACTTTGCCTGGCAATAGAGGCGGACCCGGGCCGGCGTGCTGAGGCGGAACCCGAGTGGGCCCGCAGGGTGGCACCAGTTTCCCGGCTGCTGTTGAATATGGGTGGAAGTGGTAACGTTTCCTGTCCCTGTTAATGTCGTTACACTACCTGTACCAGTATGTTTCATAGCTCCATTTGAACCATACATTTGCTGAACTAGAAAATTTCAAAACTATTATTAGTAAGGTACTACTATCAAATAATGTTGACATTTATGCATAAATGCGTAAATCTATATTAGAGACTTAGGGCAAGCACTACGTATTATGTATCCTTAACCGTAAACGTAAGTCTTACGTATCCCGTATCGTTTTATGAAATGCAGCACCACAGAACAATAAAATCAGTTTCTCTATACTCAGTAAACCTTTGTTCTTTGGAGATAGGCACAAAACAATCAACGTGAAATGTGTAGATGTCCTAAAGAAAAAGAATACGTAAACGTATCGTCTTACGTTACGGATACGGATACGTAATACGTAGTGTTAGCCCTAAGTCTCTATTATAATGCCGACCTTTACGCATACATGCATACATTCATATTACCAGTAACAAATGGTGCCATGAGCGTAGATTTTTATAATGTTGGTCAACACAAAACCGTAACTTTTGTTGTTCAATTAATTATTATTTACTTACAGAATAACTTGCTCCGTTTAAACTTTAATAATGTTTTCATTTATTTTTCCCGTATTTTAATCAACGAGAAATTTTATAACATCATGTAATAATAAAAAGCAGACCATGGGACCCTTAACCAATAACCATACTAAGTATTCTACTAGTTCACTAGGTTCGACAAATATATCCTCAAAGTGTCAAAAAGTTCAGATGAAGCTACGGCGGCAGTACAACGTGTAGAATTGGCGTAAGGGGTGCTGCAGGACATCGTTACAATGTGCCATAGAAAAGCTTTTATTTTCAGCGAAAAATTAACAAAACTAACTGAAAATGACCTCAAAGAAAAAGACACATGTACACACCATAAATCCGCTAATAGCAAAAAATTAACCATACCTATCGTACAAAAATTTCTTTGATGAAATTGAAAACTTCTAGACCAAATATTTGATGTTGTTATATACTACGTGGGTTCAATTAAAATTTAAAAACTAATATTCACTACCACTTTCTAGAACTTTTATTTACATCAAATATATACAACACCTGATTCGAATATCACAATAACAATTCTACATAAGCTCTTCGCTGCACTAACTGCCGCGATTATGGGTCGCTCCTTCTAAACCAGCATCGAAAACTCTCGTACCATCCATTATCAATTCTACAGCTGCCGAGACATTTCGAGATCAATTTTTTTGTCCTAAAAGCGATCGATGTCGTACTGGAATGAAACCAGGGCCGGCTTAGGGAAATTTCGTTACACCGCCCCCAACTTTAATTTTCGTGCCGGTCAGAAACATCCTCTCCATGGTAGGGAGCGAGTCGATCTAAATGTACCACCTTCAACTTAGCCCTGGGGTTTTGACGGATCCGGTAGACGACGTCATTAAGCCTCTTGACCACCTCGTATGGAGTATCCCAGGCGGGTGTAAGCTTTGGAGATTTACCCTTGCTCCGTTGGGAGTTGTACAGCCAGACTTTGTCTCTCTCTTGGAACCCGACTGAATTGGCCTTGAGGTCGTATCGCGTCTTAATCCGGTCACTGATGGCCAACATCTGCTAATTCGTGTATTGCCAGCATGTTATGTCGGAGCTGGTCAGCATAATCGTTAATGTCCTGAGAGGGTTCTTCGGGGGAGCCAAAAGCCAAATCGCCGGGTAATCGCAGCTCTTTTCCGAATAGGACCCTGGCTGGAGTCAGGCCTCTACTATTATGCACAGTTAAGCGATATGCCAACAGGAATAGGGGAATATGTTCATCCCAATCACGCTGGTTATTGCTGACGACCTTGGATAGGTGTTGTTCCAAGGTCCTGTTGAATCTTTCCACCATTCCGTCTGATTGTGGGTGCAATGGTGTTGTTCTCGTTTTCCTGATCTCCAACATCGTGCAGACCTTCTGGAATACATTCGATTCGAAGTTACGCCTCTGGTCTGAATGTAGTTCCATCGGGACGCCAAACCTGCTGAATAGTTGTTCTACTAGCACCGTCGCTACCGTGGTTGCCTCTTGGTTGGGTATCGCATATGCCTCAGGCCATTTGCTGAAGTAATCCATTCGTTACAATATAGTAAATAGCCTAGAACTTCTTTATAATGTGTATGACAAGCTTAACAATACACAATCAGCAAATTGCAACATAAAGTAATTTAATAGTCACAAAATAACAAGTTTTAAATAACAAAGGCACACCGAGTTTATCGACAATTTGCCATCTGCAAATCTATTACAAATGGCTTTCGTAGATAGGATGTCGAAAGATCTATTTGTACGACAATGAAACTAAAGTCAAAATGTCACTAGAGGAAAGGTTTGGAGTATTCCTGCTACGCAATACAATTTATGAATCTGTTTATGACTCCATTAACTATACGTTTGAACACTACTGGACCCAACGAATACATTTAACAAAAGCCTGATAGGTACTTGTTAAAAATTAGTTTTAAAATGTCTTTCCATGGCTCTGATACTGTGTAATTAGAGGACGAAACCCTAACCGACCAGTAGGATTGCAGTTATAATACCTAATACCTAATCACCTCCTAGTAGTTATAAAATCTTGTTATTGGAGGGGCAGCTTAACCAATTACTCAATGAGGCAGGACGGCTAGTATCCGGATTCCTGGCAGGTACACCCATGCTAAACAGGTCAAGGCAGGGAGTATATGGTGACTAAGAAATGACTCACAGGAGTAATCCTGGAAAAATCCGAAACCCGAGTAACAAATATCAAAAACCAAAGTCCTGAAGCAAGAAAATTAGGTGGGATAAACGCACACTTTCACTGGTCAGATATAATTTCTCTACTCCTGAATCACATACGGTAAACTTAAATAACAGCAGAGAAAAGACCTAACAGATATAGGTGGTGGTGAGATATTTATTGCATAATGAAAGAGTTGGATAGTTGTTGGAAACCAGTAGGGTCCAGATTTCCAAAGTAGGTAAAATACAGACAATTAATACGGTAAGATAAGAAAAGGTTCCATCGGAAGTTTGTTGGCACATCTGACTAAATCTAAGCAGAAGTATAACTAGATGGTATGATGACGTACAAATCCCGACAACGAGAAGGGAGAAGGAAGCAGGCTTTCCACCCAATTCTGGGCATACGAGATAGGAAAGCATGGAGGAAGTTTTAATTAACAAAGAGAAATTATATTGATTGACTGGCGAGGGATCGTAGTAATTTGATAGCCGGAAATAAAAATACTACGGGCGAATTAAAGACATGTGATCTAGGTTGAGAAGCCTAACGACTAACTGCCGGTATGCAACAAGCACTGTTTACAAAAAACAATTTAGGGTATTGTAAAGATACTAAAAAGATACATATGCAGACAGACAAGCAAGAGGGCAGTATGTACTAAGCCATGCAAATATAGTTAATCCGAAGGGAGGTTGATAGGAAGGTAAGTCCTTACACACTTAGATCTGTTGAAAAATGTAAAGGCGGCATTAAGTGAAAACCCAAACTCTTTGAAGGTAGGCACGATCATGATAACGAAATTTTTTTAAAAATAAAGCAGAGAAGGGAAAAGAAAACGCAATCACAACCTTTGATGTGCTAAAAAATATTCTAGACGATATAAAGGTAAGAAGAAAAACGGGGCACAGAAAAGGCGACATCAACAGAGTAAATCATTATATTACAATAGAGGTGCATGAGGTGAAATAGGAAATCAATAGTCTACTGGGAAAAGACAGAACGAAACATTGAATTAAGAGCCCTAAGACCACAAAGTGGGAGACATACCAGTTAAATCATCATCTGATCATTGCTGTATACGTTCCACCAAGGAAGTCTTCAATTTATTGACATTTGCTGTTTTTTTCCTGCTTTATAACAGTACAATAATAATATTGCTTCTACTGTTAATTTAATTGTGGTCAGCACAGCAACAAATTTATTTACCAAATGAAAATCATGATCTAAACGAATTGGATGATTGACATCTATAATAGCTTTTTGAATTCAAGTTGTTAAAACAGAAAATACACTTGTACCATCCAAAATAGGTGACATATCTTTTCCGTGTCCAATCTTCATATATTAAATTTTTCTTTTAAAATAAACTTAAACTTTGTAACTTGATGCGTAAGAGACATGCGAAAGTTGGGATTATTATGGCCGAATTTAGAGAAATAAGGAGGTGTATTATAGATGTTGAAATATCTAGCCATATCCTGCAAAAATAAGGACGAGGCTAAATGCTGCGTGGAGGAACACAAAAGGAGTGATGTACAAAGGATCCTTAACAACATGTATAGCAGTTCCTGTTGCACAGTTACCAGGAATGAAAAAGGAAAAAATGGAAAGACAAATGTAAGAAATGTAGAGATCATGTAAAGTTCGCAGTTAGTAGACAGAGAGAAATCAATGTACAACAGACGAAGTAAAGAAAAAATAAGAGAGGATCTTGACTCATAATATTAAAGGAATACAAAACAGATAGATGTTTTAAATCAACTTAAACAGGAGCATGTTAGCGCATGACGCTATGAACGTAAGCGGCAAACGTGCAGATTATAAGCGAGTTTAACCAGAAATAGTATCACGAGGCTTTTATACAGACTAAAACAAGGATAAACAAAACCAAAGTTGTGGAACAGGGGATCAGATTATTTGTGGATTGATTGCTATCAGATAGTTGTTATTGCTCACCAAATAAGACCAAATGATGGAATTCGAAACGTTTTTCAGTGGTTTAGAATCTGAGATTAGAGCACAGACTAATAAAAGATTACTTATAGAGGAAGACTTTAATGCTAGTGCATGGGGAGAGGGTGCTGAAAACAGATATGGAAGAAACATTAACGACTGGATTGCGTCACTAAACAAACATTTCAAACAATTATGGTGAGCCAACTTTTTTCAGGAGAGACTACAAATCTGCATTGGATTTAACATTATGCAGAGACAATATATTTTAAGACATGGAGAGATGGGAAGTTTTGAAATTAATATTGAGAAAGAAAGGACGCACCACCAATGGGTATCTGGGGAATTTTTTGCAATGATCGGTTCGTCAAAAAAGTTAAACAAAGTATGCAATAATATAGGCAGTAAAACAGACAACTACTGGTACGAAGCATCATTCAAGAAGCCCAATATGTCACTAAACTCATATGTAAGGTTTTCGATCAATCGAGGGACATTTACTGTCTTAGAAGAACTATGGACAGAAGTAAATGCATTAGGCAGGCTGTAGGTAAAGACAAAAAAAGCGCTGACAACGGAGATAGTTTTTCCCTCCGAATAAGGTAGCGAGAAATGCATACTGGATAGAGATCCGATATAAAGATATGGGACTATACTACAGTCATCTTTTACAAGAAAATATCTTTTTGACCTGATGAAAGGGCGCAAACATGCTTAAGAAAAGAAACCCCATCAAAATCTACATGGTTTTACTAAAGGGAAATCAACCTATACTTCTACTAGTCAGGGTCCTACAACTATTAATAATAAATAACCAGAGGTCTCCGTAGGAAACACGGATATAAAAATGCTTGTAACACGGTCCGCTGGAATGGCATAGATAAGTCTAAGGAACAAAGGAGTTAAAAGATACCTTATAAATGTGATATTGTACTAACAACCAACCATGAAAATGTGGGGCCCCACAAGTGTCAGTTCTATAGAAACTGGCTTATGATAGTGTTCTGATATTAGAACAGCCCTCAGCATTTATACGGTAGCATATGAGGAAGATCTCTAGTGATCCGAGAGCCCAGAACAGGCAAGTATGTCACTTAGAAGATATATAAGGCTATCAGAAATATAGATTCCCACCTCCGATCTATGAGCTTCGAGTTAGCGCTAAATAAGACAGAGGCTCTGTTGGTATGTGGCTGAAAAAGACACATAGAGCTCAATTAAATACTTAGGTGTCATATTTAATATAAGCTCAGAAGATGATTAAAAGAAAAGTCCTCGGAGCCTCGGTGGATTTAATTTTGTGCGACATGTTCGGAAAGACAAAAAGTGATGTCGTCAAATTTTAAAAAACGCACATGACCTATTTGATGAAAATAATATCTGCGTACACAATAGTAGCAGTAGAAGAGAAACAGGTTATCTCAGGAGGAGGGCATATGTATGTGTAAGCTAGAGCAACGAAACAAAAGAAAATAAAAGTGAAATCAGGAACAGCAGCTTAGAGAAATGCCAATATAAATGGAATACAGGGGCAACGGCCACATCGACCAGAAGGCTTATTCCCAACATTATAAAACTGGTAAATAGGAAGTATGGGCAACCTAACTGGTATACGATCCAATCCGTTACAAGGCACGAGTGTTTTGCAGATTATTTGGAAAAAGTCGAATCGGACATTTGCCGGTTCTGCGGAGAGAACGTCATCGTCAATGATGGTCGTGGTCACAGAAATGAGACGAGAAATGGGAGTGTAACTCACGGCAGATTTCCTTCCAATTCTCCTCATATAGTATAGACAGGAAAGGATGGTTTTAGTTGGTATGCAGTACAAGGCGCGCCCAACACTACCATACTGTAATGGAGACTAAGCAGTTTTGCTTCTGTTAAAAGGATTTCTATCCCACAAAAAGCTCTGTTTTGGATAATGAGTTTGATTCAGTCTTTGAAAAAAATGACGATGATTATATAATATACTGACATGTAGTAATTCACGGAAACGGGCGGCGATTTTACCTTGTGATTTCTCGATTACAAATGCACCTTTCAAAGTAATTATAATTAGCAAGCTACTGTTTTAATTACTTCAAAATCTTTAATTACCTTACGACGTTATGAATGTGATTTCTAACCAGCATTACATAAAGTTCGTCTCCTGATTTTAAGTTTTATGACTTCCTGAATTTGTTAGAACTCTTTTCATTTCGCGTTTAAATACCTAATACTACTATCAAGAAACTTGTGATAGAGGTTCAAGAATGCAGGCAGGGGGAGGTCCACAATCTGACAGCCATAATTGCCCAGTATTATAGAAAGTTATTTGGTGAGATATTTTTTTCTCGCATGAAGAATTATAAAATACACTCCTACTGTAGATTTTTTGCAGACAATTTTTTCACAGGTCCTTTTTATTATATTTGCATATGTTTTCACATTCAAAGGGTTTTTAAACAAAAGTTAATACAACCCAACCAGCTACTGGAAAAATTACTACAATCAACTGAAAGCGGTAATCACTTCATCTTGCTGAATTATTAATTATTTCCGGTAGTTAGTGACCTTTAGTATAGAGAAAGTTAATGAGACCTAAGACCAGTATTACATTACAGCATCTTGTCAATTCAAAATTAATAATAATGCTATTTACAAAACAAGGATCAATGTTTAAACAGAATATATTGTTACGAAATGTACCCAAAGCCGACCCTGTTTCATTTCAGTACGACAACAATCGCTTTAAGATAAAAAATGTTTCTCGAAAAGACTCGGCACCTGTAGGAGTGATGACTGATTTTACTGGAGAATTCGACGCTGGTTTTATAAAGGAAACAGGCCACGATCACGAGTTCAGTTGGTTGTACGAAGAGCTTATATGTAAAATTGTTATTGTGATATTTGAATCAGCTGTTGTATATTCGATGTAAATAAAAGTTTCTAGAATAGTGAAAGTGAATATTAGTTTTATAATTTTAAATTGAACCCACGTACTATATTGCAATATAATGCAATTTACAAACTGTTGAAGTAAATATATTTATAATTAGTATTTATTTACTAATTGAAAAGATACGTCATTGCCAAAGATAATCATTAATTAATTATGGACGATTCTTTATTATATTATAAACTGGAGTCAAATTAAGGTTTGAACAAAAATTCAAAAAGTTTAATAAACCGCCTACTACAAAATTAATCCGAAATATTAAAATAAATATTGAGAACATGCGCTGATTCGTTACATTCTCACGTTATTTGTTAGCAAGTCACTATACAGGTGTATTGTATTAGCAAGCTTAGAACTATTTACGACTATGAATGGACTGGGTATATATTTAAACACATTAGTATTTTGACATTTAGGAGAAAAGAGCTACTACTAGAGTATTAATATGGGAAGCGAATGGTGCTAGGTGTAACACTTTAAGTCCGTCGTTCATCAACACTCACTGGTTTGAGTTCTAAAAATTTTTGAAACCGTAAATACGTAAACGTAGAATGTATTTAGTGTCATCCAGAAATGTGATTTCTAACCTAGGACTCAAAGGATAATGCGCTACATATATCCTGACTTCAAATTCAGAACATCTGATAATGGCAATGGATTATTTAGATTCTTAAATAAAAACTGCCAAAAATGCACCGAGTGTTCCCAAGTGATTATGCATAAATAAATTTACTTAATCGCGAAATGTATTCCGACTAGAAACAATATATTGTCTTGCATTCAATGGATTGAAAAATGTCGAAAATTTACATCATTAATAAATTGTTGAGAAATCGCCTGTTTGAATGTTTTTGAAGGCGTCTTTAAGGTGAGCATGAAATCACAAAATTTCTGCCCTTTTAAAAGTTTTGAGTAAAAATGCAAACACTTACGTGATGATGCATTTTGTTGTTGAACATTTCCCGAACGGGAGTTACTCCACCCCCCACGACAAACACAGATCGAAACAAGGACAATTAGTACCAATAAGACTAATAGTGTGCTAATCACTACAACGACGAACCACGTTACTTCTAGTCCTAGTATAGTTCCGGTCTCTTTAGCTGAAAAAATAATAAATACAGATAATTATTGAGTAATTCAGTTACCAAATCTATTAATAATACTATGTATATTTTTAACACTATCCGACATTGTTTCGTACCCATACATGAAAAGAATTTGAATCGGTAGTATAGCTTCTTCACTTGGACACTGAAATGGAAACAAATGGGTCAAGTTCTTAAATAAAAAATGACTGAGATAACTCCTTTTATATTGATTAGGGTCCGTTTGTCTTAATGTACACCAGTAGTAATAGCATAAAATGATGATTGGTTCATCTCTTCACAGGACTTTAAATCGATGGAAGCGATCGCCGTGTTCATCGCTAAGACTTCCCAGATTTTAAAAAGAAAATCAGATGCGACTGTAGAAGATTATGATTTTTGAAGGGATTTTGATTTCCATTTTGTGGTAATTCTTCCAAAATTTATACAAAATTTCTTAATACTCATGTTTGTTGTTGCCGAAGAGTTTTTTCTTATAATTAATTTTCATTAATTTATATTGTTTTATATTATTTTGCATTATATTTAACATTGTTGAGTTGTGGTGTGGTTTAGTATTCTTGAGTTCACTTTAGTCAAGATCCTCATTATCAAATCGAAATAAGTTATTAATTTCTGTCTCCATGTGCTCTACGTCTTTTTCTCTATTACAGTGGACAATGACTGGAAATGAACTTCATCAGAAAGCAACAAATGTTCTGTGTCAGACGCAACCTCAGGATACTGTAATGGGTGGCGAATATATAACACACAGATTTAAATATCGTTTAATTTTTTTAATAGTCACATTCCCGTAGTTGGCACTGCAGGAGTTGTTTAGAGCTGGTGGTCAAGTTTATAATGGCAATATTTTTGAGCCAACGACGTACGGCGAAAACGTTTCATTTAAAGAAAGAGCAACTATATGAATGTTTCAAGTTTTCGGACGTAATAGTGTGTCAATGCCGCTCGGTAATTAGAACAGAAAGTGATGAAGTAAAAGCTTTCTATTGTCTGGTCGTGTTTGCAGGGGCGGCGTAAGGGTTGGGCGGTGTGGGCCACCACCCACGACCTTACGGTGCAAAAGGCCTCCCGCCTTAATTTCAAATGATTTTTTTATTTTATATTCCGTTCTTCTTGCCCTTGTACACATTAAGTTTAGGCCTTGCGACGTCACTGCTGTGCGAACTATTCCCTCTGCAAGATGGTGAGAGAGTTCCTGAGAGTGTAGTAGCGTCCTGATACCTTTACAAGAGGTCGTTCTCAAGAAGTGGACACCCGTCATTAGGTACTATTTCAGAAATAGATTTGCAGTTGCCCAAGAGCTGTAGTCTAAAAACCATGAATGGCGTCTACAATACAGTTACGCCATATTGCAGTTTAATAACAAATATATATTATTCACTTTGATCTGCACGAATTGGTTAACAAAGAAAATTATCAATCTGGCAATTGAAAATCCCTCGTGTTATCCATCAACGGTCACTTTATTCCAGTTAAGACGCAGTTTGATGCAGTGTTTGATGGAGAGGTCATTCTCTTACAGTCACTCTATTATCCAAATTTCAGCAACTTCCAAACATGTGGTTCCAAAAAGACAAAGTAACTTGCCATACAATTCTCTTGATTTGGCAACGTCGTCTGATCCCACAAAACTCAACACTGTAAAGTAGTTGAGAATAATAATCGAAAATCGACTTAAGTTTATGAGGATTCCAACAGTCGACATTTGTCTGACATTATTTTCGGTACATAATTTCAAAGTTCCACTAAATGTTAGAATGATAAAAACGAAAGGATTTCATATCATTTTAAAAATAATAAGAGACAAACTAGTCAGTTATGTATTGGACACATTCTTACTTCTTGATTTTATTGTGAAACCATAAGTTTCTCTGACACAAAAGTAACAGTTTGGTAGCATAATTTCTTGGTTCTGTTCACAATATGTGCAGTCATTATTCCTCTACAAGTAGAATTTTCTATAATGGATACTTATTTAATTTTGAAGCTATTACCGTAATTCAATGATAAACTATGGTACCATAAACTATTACGTGTATGAAAGAAATTTTAAGATATTAACATCATTCATAAGTATGTCATTACTTACGTTGGCACAATGTAGCGGACGATTCGTCCGATCCATCTGCACAATGGTTAATGCCATCACATACAAGATCGGTGGAGATACAAAATTCCCTAAGATTACACCGAAATTCAGTGCATGCATGTTCTGAAATAAAAAGATATTAGTAAACACTGTTTTACATGAGAATTATCTAAAAAATGCGTTATAGTTGAGGAAGTATTCTAAATATATGTATATAATATCATACAACTTAATATAGATAACCCAAATATAGAATAATATGCACCGGAGCTTGAGCTTGTTCCCTTAGTTTGAAAAATTTAAAAAAATGAAGTAGAGGGAGATGTTTTGGGATTGGAGTCCACTCCGGTAATTTCAGATAACACGCTTTAAAGGTTTAAAAACTGAGTTTTTTAGCGCCTATTTGCTCACTAGCCTTGTAGGGCCCAGTACAGGTCCAGTAGTTCCAAGTCTCAAAAATAAAAAGTGTTGATGAAGACAGTCAGAATTTTATTTTGCACAATACCTTTTTAGCGCCCCGCTCCCATTCGAAAACTATTGTTTTGCGGACCATTTGGTGCTCCTATGTGAGTAGCGCCCGGGGCATGATGCCTCCCATTGCTTACCCCTCGCTGCACCACTGTTTGTACCCCAACTATCTTTATATTAGAAGACCATCAGTAGTTTCAGGCTCAACTTGGTTAATAACATTGTTTGCAGTTGTTAGTAATTAATTTCAATATTACGGCATAAACTTTTGAGAGAATTTCAAATTAGTTATTTAAGTCATATCATATACCTCGTAGAGCATAGTTTCTGATATGATAACGCTTTCATATTTTCGAAAAACAGTCATTATAGAGTTTGAGGATGCATAATTTAAAAATATTTTTTAACTATACAGATTGTTTAAAAAATTACCTATTAAAGAATATATTTTAAAATGGAAAATCCGTATTATTCGCCAAATTTTAATTGTAAAATTAAATAAAGATATTTTTTGTGATATTTTTTAAACCAACTTCAAACAGTCCTTGAAATACATCATTTAAAATTTATAAAATGAAATTTATATTTATGTATTATCTAACTAAGGGGATTTTTGTGATATATTCTTATTTATTTTATACTGCCAAAATTGGAAGCCTTCGAGAAATTAATGATCTCAAAAAACGGGTCTTGGAAATAAATAAACTGTAAAAACCATTCAAATAAACAAGGCCAACAAACAAAAAAAGGTATTCTCCGAAAATAAGGTGATTGTAAAAACGATTTGCAATCCATTCCGCAGTTAAGAATTAAATCCGTTAGCGTACCAGAAGCATGCAGAGAAATATCAGAAATCACTATGAGAATATAAAGGTGATTGATGGATTGAAGGATACAAGTTGAGTAGATAGCATCGAAGCGATTTGTTTAGGTAGTAGCATCGAAATAAAGATATCGATACTGGTATCGAAAAAAGATGTCGATGCCAATTTAGGTGGGCGGAGAACCCAAAAATCCAACTAAATATGAATTTAGCGGGGTTATAACCTAAAATACAGAAAAAATATTAATTTAGCTGGGTAAGAAATGCCATAAGGGTATCAAAATAACGAACACGTATCGATACTGCTTTTGAAACAAACATACCCAAATGGGTATCCAAGAATCACGAGAAAAGTGTCGGTATCAAAAAAAACCCTATCGAGAATAAAGTATCGATACTTGTAATGATACCAGTGGTGTTAAAGGTTTAGGTGTTATATCAAAATAATAACAAATAGGTAACTGAAAATTATTGGAAATATGTATATAGAGACTGAAGTGTGTTTAAAATGAGGGGTTAAAAAGTGTTGAATACTATTATATTTGATTCGGTTACTTACCACCGTGTACAGATTATTGTCAGTTAAGTAATGTTCACTATAATTTCTCTTAATGTACATTTGTTATTTTTAGAGATTATGTGGGTATGGACGTCTGCACATTGCGATACTACTGATATGAATCAGTAGTAGGTATTACAACGTTGGAGTAATGGAACCCACTCGAGATATCTTAAGATAAATGCCCCACCCGGTAAGAGATAGAAAGTGAACGGCAAAAACAACGAATTACCGTAACCTTCACCCTACACTTTAAAAAACAATGGATTTTTGGGCCTCTGCCCACTGAAACTATTTCCATGAGTTTGGTTAGGTTAGGTTAGATAAATACCGTTTTTGAACTTATCAGAATCTAACTTCTAGTG
Organism: Octodonta nipae; assembly: GCA_034190945.1. Lineage (NCBI taxonomy): Eukaryota > Metazoa > Arthropoda > Insecta > Coleoptera > Chrysomelidae > Octodonta > Octodonta nipae. The sequence continues at coordinate 50,003,501 of CM067221.1, read as the reverse complement.
CAATACAACGAATGTTCTTTATTGAAATTGAAGGGATTTTAATGTATCCCGTAATCGTTTAGATTCTATACAGATGTAATCTGTAAAAATGTATGTGTTTCTATTCTATTCTAACTTATGCGTATTTCCTAATACACAACTAAAAAAAATAATGTTTTTTCCATAATTAGTAAATTTAACTTTTTCTATTTGTTACAGCTATATTGTGTGTCTAATGTGGAACTTTCTTAATTTAAATGCAAGCCCCTGTATATTATGTATTTTTTGGATTCTCCAGAAAATTCTAGACATAATTGACGTACAATGTCCTACACCTGTTTCGGAAATATTAAGTGTTTTCAGATTTATTACAAAAATTAATATTAAAAAAAGAAAATTATTTTATTTCACAAATTCTACTACATTACACTCAATACTTAATAATTCTCATTTAGCTCTTGATATTAAGTTTTGTTTATTTTCGTCAAAACTCATAGCCTTAGCATCTTGCTGTCCGCCTGCATGACAGTGGTGATCAGTATCAGTGCTATTGTCGTTTGAATTTCGTTAATTGTTCGTAATAATATCAGAAAAATGGTTCATTTAACGGAAATGCACAAAATAACCATTCTACAAATGATTGGTTATGGAGATAACACACGGACACAAATTGAAGTTTCTCGCTTATTTCCCGAAAATTTTCCAAATTTGTCGCCTGTATCCCAAGGAACAATTAGCAAAAGAGAAAGCTAGTTTCGCGAGTTTGGTCATGTAAGACAGATAAAAAAAGTAGCTGCTAATGCTCTAAGTGATAATACGCAATTGGATATTATGCTTGAGTTTCAAGAAAACCCACATAATTCTGGTTGAAAAGCAGCCCCACTATTCAACGTTAGCCACACATCAATATTTCGAGTATTAAAGGAAAGTAAAATGCACCCCTATAAAATGAGGCCGACTCAGGAGTTCATGGAAGACTATTTCGATAGGAGAACGTATTTCTATGAACAAATGATGGTAAGGTTAGATAACAATCTGATCCAATCAGAAGATGTTTTGTTTTCTGATGAAAGCACATTTACACTTCACGGTCATGCTAATCGCCAAAATTGCCGCTATTGGTCTAATGAGAATCCTCACTAGATGACAGAAAAATATACGAAATTTCCTGAAAATGTTAATGTTTGTCAGGAATTGTTGGAAATCATATCGTAGGTCCTTTTTTAACTGATGGCAACTTGAATGGAGATAAATATTTAGAACTGCTCCAAAATAATGTCGTGTCAACTTTGACAAACTTATACCCTGATCCAGTAAACCCACAAGTTCCTGCCAATACAATATGGTTTGAGCAAGATGGAGCCCCGCCCCATCACGAAATCAATGTCCGGTAGTACCTAAACCAATTTTTTTCAAATCGGTGGATTGGGAGGGGCGGGTCGATAGAATGGCTAACACGATCTCCTGATTTGACGCCATTGGAATATTTTTTGTGGGGATATGTCAAAAGTAATGTATACAAAACTAAACCCCTCAACTCAGATGACCTAAATACACTAAAAATCAGTCACGCCTGAGATGTTGAGTAACGTTAGAAGACATTTCTATACGAGATTAGCATGTTACCAAGACGTTCGCGGCGAGCATTTTGAACATTTCCTACCTTGACATTAATGGTTTTTTGTTTTTTATATTATTAAGAATTAATCAGTATTACTTATTAGGTTTTTAGTGTAATGTAGCGAATTTATGAAATAAAATAATTTTCTTTTTTTAATGTTAATTTTTGTATTAAATCTGAAAATACTTAATATTTCCGAAACCGTTGAAGATAGGTGTAGGGCATTGTATATGAATTATGTCTAGAATTTTCTGGAGCATCCAAAAAATAAATAACATATAGGGGCTTGAATTTAAAATAAGAAAGTTGGTATTGACCACTGTCATATGACACACCCTATATAATTTTTTTTCTTAAAAGATGCGCATTTAAAAATACAAATCGACGTGTCCAAGCGTTTTTACCAACTCGTCCTCCTTTATTCGTTATCGAAATGATTCGATTTGGTTGTTCCACACTGTATGGGAAATTTTGTTTTAATGTCGCTAATTAATTTGATTTGTTTGTTAATTGATTAACATAAAATCGTAACTAGTTTCGACAAAAAACTGTAATTTTCAAATGGAAATAAAATTCATGAATGAGTATAAAACATTTTGAAACAGGCCGGAGGGGCGTTTCTATAACACTAGGTAGTGTTATTTTAAACACTCCGTTTCAACAACTCTAAGTTGTCATCACCAAGGAGTAAACCAAACTTTGGTTTACTCCTCATCAAGGAGGTTTACTCCTTGATGACAACTAAGAGTTGTTGAAATGGCGTTGTGTGTTTAAAATAAAGGTTTGGTGTTAGGGTACAAAACTGTGTTTTTACATTTGTGACACACCAAAGGTTCCACAGCATTTCCAAATAAATTAGTGATATAAAAACAAAGTAATTCGTTTTTCAAGAATTATAATGTGATAGTATATCACAAAGTAACGGCTTCCACCATCAACTGTATTTATTTCATTAAATTCGTGCGCCCAAATTTTGTTTCAGTGATTTTGCTGAAATGTCGGGAAACGGGATGTAATAATATATTAATACACGTGTTTACAAGCACAACAATAAATAAACAAAATTACGTCCACACTGAAGGTTTTACCCACACGAAAACTAAGGATTTGCTAAAAAGGCAAGTTATCGTTTTGTAATTAATAATCGATATTCGCGTTTGTTAAAATGTTTTTATGCCTTGAAAATTATGGTATTGTTCGTTCTACAGTCCTTCAAATTCCAGTTCGAACTCTCAATGGTATTTATTTAAAGCCATATTCCTTATATGTGTAAATCAAAGTATATGATGGTCCTTAAACTTTCTTAAGGATTTACTTAATAGGTGAAAATTGCTAATAATAAACTTACTTGGATCTTTAACAGCTGTGACAACTAGCTTGAAGCCATTAGAATCGGTTCCCCATGCATCCGTCACATACTTCAAAGTCACGTAATTTGTTCTTGTGAACATTGCTCCCAGGTTTTGCTTCGTGTTCCTACATGATAGATCAAACTGAAAAAATATTGTTAGTTAGAAAAGTTGGAATACCATTATGTAATTTCTTGTTGTAATTGTATAATGTTTGTAGGAAAATGCTGTTAAAAATCAATCAACAAAAGTATGTGACTGAAACATAAACGATCTTACTAGGTATAAGTTAAATCTTTGTTTTTTTTTCAAATTATTCCTAAACTACTAAATAACTGCTGAATAATTTTCAGTTTCCAATATATTCAAAGTATAGTGATATAGAAAGTGAAAGTGCTAAACAAATATCAGCTCCGAATTCTTAAATCAAGAATTACAATTCCAAATACTATGTTTACATAAATATGAGTTTAATACATTGGGTATTATCAATAACAAATAGTTGTAAGTTTAATTTCATACTTAATGAAGCGCAATGATCGGCAAAGGAGGTCCTGGGAAGGGGAAACTGCCCATGCTTGTCTACGCCTTTTCATTTAAAAACAATAATTACGTTGCATTTATGAATAAATATTAAGTTTTATTTATTTAATGGGAAACTTGCGCCACATATTGAGCAGCTGTTCACTGTTTTAAATGTATTAAGTTACTCTAGTGCATTAACAAGGCTTGACTGTCTTATTTTGTAGAATATCTGTAGTTCAAAACAGGAAAACTATTAAAAAAATAACTAATAAAATATATTAAAACAGCTTTGTAGTTATTAATATCCTCTTAGTGTAAAGTTGCCTCTCAAATTTCAAAACATTAAACAACATCTGAAAAACTGTACTACTAGGGAATTTACGTCTTAAATATCATAAACTAATATCAAGAATTAATTAATATTTGAACAATTTCCATACGTATGCAACCTCTCAACAATATCGACAATAGCCTATCACTAAATATACTCAAGACCAGAACTTTATTGGAAAGTGGATCACGAGATAGAGCCACGTGCTTATCGAGGAATCTCCAGATGCTTTAATACTACATATATTATTCGAAATTCGCTTATTGGGAAGTAATTTTGATTGAGTTTCTAAAATTGTGTGCTAGTGTATTATATTTGTGATATTTGTAAGAGTTCACATAAAAAAGGTTTTTTTGCTACTTGCATATATAGAGGGCTTTAATTTTCAAACTAGCCACCCAAAATAACTTTAAAAATATCTTTAAAATAAAAAAACAAAAAAACACTTAAATTTATATTTACGCGAGGACACATTTTACACATATCAGCCCCCTTGCAGTTTCGACCCCTAAGCAGGGGTGAATATCATTTCTAAAAGTTTAAGTACAAAGGGGTATCATGTGATACCTCTTTTTAAAGGTCTCTTTTTGGTAGTCTTTTGACATGTAATTTTTTTAGGTCAGATTATTTTTTACAGAGTAATGCCATTTAACATTTCAAATTAAAATAATTATTATTTACATCGTATTTATATTATTAATATTGTATTAGCGTTAGAATTAATTTGTATTTAAATTAGATGTTCAAAATGTCGGCCATTGTTGGTAAGATTCCTCCCGCACTTTTTGTCTCTGGTGTAATCCGCTCACACTTCTCTACTATTCTACGTCTAAGTTCAGGAATATCCCGAGGTTGACTTTTATACACCACAGTTTTTAGATGTCCCCATAAAAAAAAGGGGCGTTAGGACGGGTGATCTTGCTGGCCATTCTATAGGGCCCCTTCTTCCAATCCGTTTATTTGGAAATGTCTCATTAAGCCAATTTCGTACACGCAAGGCATAATGTGGAGGTGCTCCGTCCAGTTAAAAAAATATATTTTCTTCGTCTAGCAGAAAGTTCCATCTTGATCTATCTGGTTTTCTAAAGATTCGGTTATAAGGAGATTTATCACATTTTCTAATAAGTCCAAATACAATTCTCCAATTAAATTTTCTTCCACGAGTAAAGGACCAATAATTTTATTTCCGAGAATTCAGGCACATACGTTGATTTTGAGGATGTTGGTTGTGCTCTTCCCGAAAAACTTGTGGATTGGTATTGTCCCAGTATCTACAATTATGTTTATTGACAAATCCATTTAAAAAAATCCTGCTTCAGCAGAAAAACAAATATATTTATAAAATTAGGGTCTGCATTTGCCCTTTGAGTCATTAATTCGGAGAATTCTAACCTTCTCATAATCATCTTCAGCAAGCTGTTGTAAAGGCGGTATTTTCTATGGAAGGAAGTTATTTAGGCGTAATGTTTTATGCACAGAGCTGACGGAAATATTTATTAACCTGGAAACTTTTGGATTAAAAATGTCCTAAAATCTCAACCTGTGCAGCTTCAATCAAAACCCTACGATTCTTGACAATTTTATTGGACACACAGTTCCAGTTTCTTGAAATTTATGAACTAAATCCAACGCATACTGATGCCTAATATTTTTATCACGATGTCTCTGATGAAAAACATGAGCAGTTCTGCGTGCACAACGTTGTTGTTTCCCATAAATAAATATTATTTAATAAATCATTGTCGAAATTAGAAAGGAAAGTATTGTACCAAATTAGTGATTCAGATCGAATGTCGGTACTAGAGGTTAAATCAGCACTGAAACAAACAACCTCAAATCGGAACAGCAAAATAGAAATTGTATTAAAGGCATAATAAGAATTTCTAGCATATAGAATATGAATAAGGAGATGGATTTAGATTGATGTAAAATTTAACCGGCATTTGTGAAATTATAAATTATTTTTATGGATTGATTATATATTAGGGTTCATGTTATCATAATTCTTCCGTGGACTGGTTCTCTATTTGTTCATCACATAAAAAGCTGCTTTACCTTATCGAATAGTTTATCTGTCCCTTTCTTTATTAATTCAACTCTACTGCTTCTTGGTCCACTTGGCTTCCTGTTCATTAGATTTTTAATTGACTGCTTCTTCTAATTTGATTTACATTACAATCTCTCCCATTCTATAGTTACTAATTAGTAATAATTCTGATAGCATGAGGATACGTTTAGAGATATATACTGCATACGATTTAGTATAATACATTTTTAATTTAAAACTTATATGCACCTAGTAGATTCATGTAAAATTAAATAAGGCTACTCTTATTAAAAACACATACCTTATATGTACCAACAGCATGTGCTCCATCATATATGTATAAGTGGTCATTACAGTCTAGCTGAAGAAAATCAAAACGCAACATAAACCTCTGCAGAATTGAATGTGTCTGGAAAGTTATAATACAGTCTAGATTTCTCTCATTCTGCGACCAAAGGAGAGCGCCATCAATTTTTCTGTACAGGTTTTGGAGGAAATGGTTCTTGCATAAAGATTGCATAGAATCTGAAAATAAAGAATTGAAAAAATTAAAGTTTGTAGTGTATATAATCAGAAAAAAAATTATGCATAAAACGGTCTGTATTTTTTTAAATAGAATTATCTTTTGTTAGAATTTTGATGAGAAAAGAACTTGCCTAAAAATAGATTGTCTTAGTGAACCCACTTTTAAATATTCGAATCTGAATGACTTTGTCATTCGCCCCTAGAAAATAATTCTGTTCTATATTAATTCTATATTTTATCAGTCTGTATTTGACACATTTTTGCTGGAAAATTCTATGTTTATTATACAGTGATTTATAACCCAAAACAATAATTCCCAATATTCTCATCTTTTATATATACATGTTAAGTTGTCGTTGCGATATAAGTTCGTTCTAAGTTCATAGCATAAACTTATATAACAACTCCCATCCATATAAAAAAGTTGATGTTACAGGATCAACTTTTACGTCAAGTTCTGGAGTTCTGTATCGTCGGTTGGACGCAGGAGGCTGTGTACCTTTCCTTTGGGCTTAGTGTTTGATGGTGCTGTAGGTGGCGTGGAGCTGGTTGGGTCTGCTTGGAGCTCTTCTGGAATGACTCCACTGTGAGGAGTATAATCACAATTACTAATAACGTGGTCGTTGTGATTGTGAGCCAGGACAAATGCTTTTCTAAGGGTGGTTGTTCCATCAGCTTTTCCAGTTCCATAGAATATTGGGTGAGCTTATGGTTGGCAACATAGGTCTTGTACATCTAATTCTTGTAACTGTAGGGGTGTTAGGATTGGCATCTCAATGGCGGCTGTCATGCCGTTGCAGCAGTTGAAAGGAATGTCCACTGGGTGGTTTCTGTATGGGAGGTTTTGGATAGGTTTAGAAGTTCTTGTAGCATGGACCCTTGTATTGTCGATAAAGGTGTTGCAATCGGGTTGGATTTGCATCACTGAATTTGTCGATATAGTTTGTGTCACGTCATCTCCCCCTTTGCATTTGATGGTGATGGCCAGTGGTCTTGAAATCGAGATGAACCAGAAGTTTACGTCAATCTCTTGGATGTTATAGTCTGCTGCATATAATATCGCACTTTTGCAGGTTGCGGAAGTGTGACTGGCTGTCTGAGAAGCTGACCTTCGCAGATTGCATCTTTGTCTATTGGATGTGCTATATGGCTTTGGAACAAATCTTATGATGTTTAGTTAATGGCTTGCAGTCCCCAGGTCTTCGAAGGATGTGTATAATAACGAATCGTCGTCTCTCGCGATAAATTTTGTTTTTAATGATAGTATATGATGAAACCCTGTTCGATCACCCAAAGTTGGGATAGGATAAAAGTGATGACTGAGAAATCTTTTGAAAGAAATCGACCAAATCTACTGGGCTTATGATTGAACTATGTAAAATTTTTAAGCGGCCCAAAGAGACTGTGTTTTGGGAAAACACACAAAGATATTATTTGAATACTTCCAAGAGGACACTTTTTTGCAACTCTACCTGGTCATTTAAGATTAAACTCGAGGATAAAGGGTCGTTAATACTCTTGAAAATTTGAACTGATTCTAAAATGGTGATTATCGGTTTAAAACTGTGTACGTGAATAATTTCTGTATCTTGAAATATTGGGAAGGGATGGCCTGTTTGTAAGCAGTGATTTGCAAATGTTGAGTTTGTTTTGTCATATCTAAATGATCGAAAACGTTCATCGTAGCGGGTGTTTAAATTTCTATATGTCATACCAATGTAAAAACTGTTGCATTCCGAATATGAAAGCCTATAAACTCCAGAATTTAGATATTTGTTAACTGTTTTGTCTTTGGCATTGAATAAAAGATTACTATGTTTGTGTTGTGATTTAAAACTGACTTGGATGTTATATCTGGACAAAATTTTGGCAATTTTGTCGCTCACGTTTCCAAAAAAAGGGAGACGTATTTTGATGGCTTGTCCACAGCCGATACAGTGGGATAAATTAAACGTTGGACTAATTGTTGTTCTTTATGGTAGATAAGTTTATTAATCAACTTTTGGTCATAGCCATTGTTACGGGCTATTAATTTAATATTTTCAAGTTCAATTTTTACAGTAAAGTGAAAATAAAAAGTGATATAAAAACTAAGTAAAATTCTGTTTTCTTTCATTATGAATATGATCGAGTATCACAAAGTAATGGCTTCCGCAATCAATTTTTTGAAAAATATTTGAGATTATAATGAGTTGTGGGGAGCGCAACTGATGACGGTTTTAGATAAGAAACAATATATTGTTTTGCGTTCAATGGATTGAAAAATCTCGAAAAGATAGTATCATATGTACTTACCATATGAGTCAGTATTATTAATGTGAATTTAAATTGAAATCCATAGAGTGTTTTCGATAAATATGTAACTCTCCATTAGGCTTTCACACAGATCCAAGATATTGATTTCAAATTCATGAAAATCAAGATCATTTGAAATGTATAAAATTGTCTGCCTTATTTATTCAATGTGATTAGTGAATATTATCTCCTGGGATTAAATTTTTTGTAAAGTGCTGTTGAGGCTCGTAATGACTGAAGTTGTTACAAATATTTGTTTTTTTACTAAGTCTTGGATTTGGTGTTGGTCTTTAGTAATTTTAGTTATAGTCATTTATGTATTCACCATCTGCTGCATATAAGTTTCCTGAAATAGCTTTCCAAACTGATCCCAGTCCGTTAATAAGTCCACGTTTTCGTCTGTTAGTAGGGTAAGTTTCAGTGTCAGCGAAGATGTCTGTATATTTAATGTTAATGAATTTAGTAATTTGTTTCAAGAGGCTCACATGTGTCTGTATTTTTGGTTTAAATGATTTCGTATTAGTTTGTCATTATTTGAAATAGCACCTCTGAAAGGGCTGTGGTCTTTAAAGACAAGAAGTGTCCATTTGTCGTTAGAAATTCTAAGTGTGCCTTCTTCATGGAAGAAAACTCCTATTGTATTTTTAACGGGTGTGAAAACGGATTGTTGGAGATTCACGACTGAAAACAGTCCACAGAGTCTGAAAAGAAGGGACTCATTCAAAATAGGATTTTAGTCTGTCAAAGTTAATTTTACTAATTTGGTTAGTCTGTAAATTTATAACGGTGGCAGAGTTTTTTCGTATCGCGGTAATTTCAAAAGGTCCATTGAATTTGTTTTCGGATTTGCTTTTAATCTGAGACTCTTTCACGTAAACTTTGTCGCCTACCTTGTATTCTGGTTGGTTAGTCGAAACATGTTTGTCGAATCTAACTTTAGATTTTTGTTTTTGTTGGTTGGTTTTTGCGCGGGCAAGTCTATAGTAGTAGTTCATTCTGTTGTTAAGGTCCCTAACGTATTTGGAAATGAGTTTTTCCTGATAGTATATTGTTTCGGGGGGTCTACTAGAAGTGTGCCCAAAGATAAGTTCGTAGGGCGTGAAGCCGATAGTCTTGTTTTTAGTGTTGTTGTAGCAGATAACTGCGTAAGGGAGGACGTTGAATGGATGTTCGTCCGAATGTCCAGCTATATTTCCCCTTATCATTTCCGGTAAAGTCGCGTGAAACCTTTCGATAGAACCATTTGATTCGGAATTGGTGACACTTGAAAACGATAGTTTCATGTCATATAGTTCGCACAGGTCCCTTATGAGAGTGTTATCAAATTCTCGTCCATAGTCACAATGGATGCGAAGGTGTGTACCGTAATGTTGGAAGAATTTTAGGAGGGTGTTTACTACAGTTTTAGCTGTTTTGTCACCAATAGGGTAGGCTTGAGTAAATTTGGTGAGTTCATCCCTAATAGTTAGTGCGTAGTTTCTAGTTGGATATTCGAAAATATCAATATTGATACGTTTGAAGGGCGTTTTTGGTGTTTCAGTTATGACAAAAGGAGCAATCAAGTTTTTTCTACAGACCTTTACCTTTTGGCAAGTTTCGCAGAACTTAAAAAATTACTTTACACTTTTGATTAGTCCAGTCCAATTATACTTTTCTTTAATGCGTCGAATGGTCTCGTTAAGTCCACGATGAAGGTTATTTTTGCCGCAGTGGTACTGCTGCAGTATAATGGGAAGCTCGTCTTGTGAAGGGGTTGCCACAATATTTTGACAAATTTTAAGTTTTACGTCTTTGTCTGCAAGTATAAAGGATAGTGTTTCAAGAATCGGTAGTTCTACATTGTTTTCAATACAAAAAGTTTCGGATTCGTCGAACTGATCTTGGTTGTTATAGAGGATATTAAAAAGATGTGAGACAACTGTTCCAGGATCAAAGGGTAAAGGGACAATTAAATATTTTCTATGCTTTACAGTGTTACTGGCTAGAACGTTTAGAGTATCAGTAGTGAAATTTGGGTCTTCTTCGAAAATATCTTCGATGATTTTGTCATGTAAGTCATTGAGTTTATTTTGCCAGAAAAAAGTGACTATTCGTTTGTGAGTTTCGTCTGAAAGTTGGGCGTTAGAGATTTCGATTTTTGAATAATCGATAATCGACTCGGTTTTATATATTACATATATTGTCTTGCGTACAAATGAATGACACCTCGAAGAGAGTATTCGGTTTTATATAGTTGAACAAATCGATTAAATTCTCTTGTCATTCGTTCGTCATGATCATCGGGTTCTTGATCATTATCGGAGTCTGATTGTTCTGGGTCGGTTTCGTTATTTGCAAAAATGTTGATTTTAGAAATAAAGTAGGAAATTGTTTGAAGTGATTAATTTTGATACGGGAAAGAGCGTCTGCGTTCAAGTTTACCTTGCCGGGCTTGTATTCGATTTTATAGTTATACTCATCTAGCTTGAGGCGCCATCTGGCTAGAGGACTGCCAGGATCTTTGATAGAGAAGAGCCAAGTAGGCGGGCGGTGATCGCAGAGTAAAGTAAACTATATCCCAAAAAGATAAGGCCTGTAGTGCTTGACTGCCCAAACAATAGCTAGCAGTTCCCGTTCGATAGTGGAGAATCGAGTTTCTGCAGCGCAGAGAGTACGGGAAGCATATGCTATAGGAAGATCTTTTTCTACGAGGCTTTGTGAGAGAACCGTTCCAATTGCAAAAACACTAGCATCAGTGAGCAGGAATGGTTTTTCGACATTTGGGTAGATCAAGATAGGGTCAGATACAAGGGCTTGCTTCAGTTCGTTGAAGGAAGACTTAATATCCGGCGAGACCAAGAAAAGATTTAACATCTTTAGGACTTTGGGGTTGAGGAAAATTCTGGATGCATTCAACATTTGAAGGGTTTGGTTTTACTCCTTCTTGGGTGATAAGATGACCTAGGTAAGCACCTTCCTAACGGAGAAACTCTTGAAAATAAACGGAACACCAAAAAATAACATGATATATGCTGATTATACAGCGATTCCAGCAGACAAACTGGGAGATTTAGAATACATACTTAACAATGTCAACAGAGTGTGGAGTGAGAAATGATGCTAACATTTTCTTTATGGCAAGAGAACGACAACTGCGCATTTTCAATTAAAGAAGAAGAATATGAATCGACTACACGCTGTAGGCATTTGACACTTGAATAAGAAGAAGAAGAATATTTATTTCGGTATAAATTAGTTTTATATAAACTGTCAATTACATAAACATACTATTGAGATCATAGGTCTTTAACTGTTAAATGAAACATATTTGTGCAACGTCAGCCTGAAGTAGTTTATCATCCACAGAATTTAAAAAAACAACGACTGGGGGATATGCCACTGGAAAAAGTGACTTCTATAAGGTTCCTGCATGCACTCTGGCAAATCAGAAATAGTCATCGAATTATAGTATCTTTGATTACCTTATAAAAGCCAACTGTCGTACCAGATGAGCAAGTTAAAAAATTTGCGGGGTATACTTAATCGAGAGCGAAAGAAGTGAACATCTGTTTCAGATAGATTACTCATTGCGTTTGTAAACAGTAAATTTATTTGGTAAATAAAGATGTTTGAAAGTGAGTGAACATTTATGAAATTAAACCCACGGAATCTATTGCAATATCAAAAAAATACTTTTTTTTGTAAATTAAGTAAAAATTGGTTAAATAAGGAAAATCAAAGTTTCTCATTGATGAGTTCTAAAATGTATATTAAAGTAAAAACAAAAACATATACTTATGAAAGTTGTAGGTATGTAAAAGTGAGGTCTAATCATTCGTCAAAGTTGTAAAATAGCTGTGCAAGTTGGAAAATAAACATTGAATATGGTCTCTAAGTATTTGTTCACTTTTAATAAATAACAATGTTCCACTACTCACAAATCATAGATAAGCTATTCGCAAACATGCTGTCACCAGACTATTCCCTGCTGGAAAATCAAATATGCAACATTATACTTATTTTTGTTGTAAATTGAATTGCTGCTAAAATACTGAATGTTTTGTCACAAAATTGCTTAAATTAATTTAGCAAGTAAAGAGCTATTTATTTAAAAAAAATACGAAGCCCTTATTGTTTTTCCATATAATTAATTATTACAGAAATTATGCTTTTTGTAATTTGCAAAGCAACAAAAGAAAATTTGTCGATTGTACTTCATTGATGTTGTCATTACCCATAATTTTTGTATTCACATATTTCCATTACAACTTATAGTTTAGACGTTATTAAAGAAAAATCTTGATTTGTGAGATTTTATCAATTTCTACTTAAATTACAAAAAGCAAATCCTGTTTTTTTAAATATTTTCGATTTCTCGTTTACATTGCTCTACCACGCAAAAAAGTCAAAAATGTATAGAGTTTCTTGTCATTGAAATTTTTCTTCTAATTGTACTGTTTAGGCTATAAGCAGGACTGTAATAAATTTCTTTAGTCTGATCATTAATTAAACGTCGTATAAAGCTTAACATATGTTATACCAATGTATAAGTTATAATGGAAATATGTGAATACAAAATTATAGGTAATATGAAGTACAATCGACAAATTTTATTTTCTTACTTTGCAAATTGCATAAAGTATAATTTTTGCATTAATTAATTATTTCTCTGGAAAAGCAATAAGGGCTTAATATTTTTTCAAACAATTTCCTGACAAAATATTCACTATTTTAGCAACAATTCAATTTCTCCAACAAAAATAAGTATTATAATGTTGAATATTTGATTTTACAGGGGGGAAGAGTCTGGTGACTGAGTGCTTGTGAACAGCTCATCTATGATTTGTATGTTATGGATCATTAAATTTACGATCGCACAGGCCTATATAACATTGTCCAAAAAAATTAACGTTTCAAAATTAAAATAATACTTAGAAACCAGACTTGCGTAATTTCGCAACACAAAAACGGTCACCCGGTTTCCATGGTCAATGGTTTTTTGCAATTTGCACAGCAACAAAACAATATTTTACAACTTTCACGCCGTCCTTCGATAAACCATAAGTTTAATTACCTTTAACTTTCATAAGAATATGTTTTTGTTTTTGCTATAAAATACATTTTAGTATTCAGCAATGAGAAAATGTGATTTTCCTGATGTCACCAATTTATACTTATTTCCAAAAAAAAACAAAAGCTGAATTTTTTTGATATTCTAGATACTTTCAATTACAGCGCTTTACGATTTAAGAAAAACGTATCAAAAAAACTATAGATTCTGTTGTCATGGAAAAAATATTTAATTTATGTTTTATTCTCCCAAAACGTCGTATAAAACTTAATATATGATATACCAATGTATTGGTCTTCAATGTTTCATCGATATTGTATCAAAAAAGTGCAGATCCGTATTTAACAAAAATTATTGATGATGGTCCAGAAGAAACGAAACCTAGCAGTGAAGATTTGATGACGCCCTGTTATGTAAAAGTATTTGTCAAAAATGTTTTCCTGTTACCATTTTTTTGATTTTCTTTAAAGTAAAAGTAGTAGAGGCAAAAAAGACAAAATGACATTTTTGGTTTTCATTGTATAACTGGAGAACGACAAGAGATAGCGTAATTTTTCTTTAAGTTGTTGAATGTGTTCTAAAATATGCAAATTTTCCTCCATTTAATCATATTTATATATCTTACAGTTACTTAGATAGCAATGTTATCTCTTTATATGTAAGACACCCTATATTTGTTCAGTTGCAAGTATTGCTAACGTCTATCATGAAATATGCTCAAATACATTTTGTAGCATTTTTATTATTTACAAAAAATCAATATCCCAGTTGGATATCAATTTTGTGTTTAATCCTGGTTTACCCTTTATGATACGGTATAGTTTCCTGATAATCTTTTTTAAAAAATCAGGCTGTTTTTTGCTCTGTTACTTGGACTATAATGAATTTGGGAATAACGACGTTCCTAAAGTACCAAGTCTTTATAGCTGAGAAACCCTTATTTCAAGGTCCAAATCAGACGACTTTGTCAGTGAAATTACAGTAACTTTGTGTATTGCTATAAACAGCAAACATACCAAATATATCTCTCAGAAAAACAATTGTTTTAATTAGTTATATCAGCTCACGCTTTTTAGAAACCTACTTGTCATTAATTTACTAATTTAACACAGTTCAAGGGTCAAAGACCCTTTATAAAGCAGAATCCAAATATCCGACTCTCGAAAAAACGTCTTGCCAGAGTATGAACTACCAGTAATTCAGGCCGAAACTCTTTGGACGTACGTTAAAATTAATTACCGATCATAGACTGCTGACGCAAATATTTTCAATAAGAAATTCTGGAAGCAGGTTAGCAAGACGGTGATTAAACTGGAAAAGTAAGATTGGGAAATAATATTAAAGTCAGCGAATTTTAACACGGATGCCGATGCTTCTTCGCACATTTTTTAATAAATCATTTTAATGAATTCAACTATTTTTAATCAAAATCAATTAATAAAGAAATGAAGACAAAACAGCGGTACCCCCAGAGACCTGAAACGTAACTAAACTATCGCAATATTTATACAATTTTATACAGCTATATCAACCTGTTTTATTTATTGCTTGCAGTGAAGCAAAGGGAATTTGTTAACAAAATAAGAAAAACATATTCTGCTGTTAATAAGTACTTATAATTTTATTGCTCCGCAATCAAATGGTGAATGGAATAATAATATCTATACATAAGATAAAATTTACTATACTCTATTACAGGTCATTGTTTGTATATCTTAGTTGTCACACGTCAACATAAATTACACTATTTTGCCTGTACATTAACATTTTCTTCTCTGTTTTCAATATTTGAGAATTGTAAATGGAGAAGAAAGTGTATTAAGTCAATGTCAAAAAATTTCCCGGATTACTGGTTGTCTGTGTAGAAATTCTTCCTCAGAGACATTCTTAAAGAAAGAAATGTCTACAATATGTTTATTATGTGATACTTATCTGGGCTCGGAGACGTTCCAACTTCAAATTTGGAGTCGTTATCAAATGCTTTGTGTGTGTGTGTGTGTGTCTTTTTGCTTGAGGTTTATTCTTAAATTCTCAATTTGATACATTTTTCTGTTTGTTAAATAATTTTAAGTGTTAATTTGGCTGCTTGGCGATCACTTGATACTGAAAGTATCTTTTTCGCTTTTCTCGCAATATATTCCATCCCATATTCGGACCAATAGAAGATGCCCCGGTTTCCGCGTTAGTTATACATCTGGCTTCCGTAAATTTCCTCATTTTTAAATGTGTTCTTCAACAAGATTCTTGTTTTACACTTATCTATCATATGGCTGCTCGGGCTGACCAATACATTGTTGATAAAATTTGATTTGCCTATATGTTTTCTGGAAATTCTCTAAAGGTCTGTAAATTTCACCGGGACACACAATTTTTGGAATTCTGAGTTGCGTTAAAGGGCTTCGTTTCCGTAAGGATAAAGCGTAATGATTACTTGTGCTAAAAACCCTTTGAACATCTTATTTATGTTTTTTTTTCATATACGTCCGCCTGAACATATAGAATTATGTTAACAATTTTATTTTCTGTTTATGTTTGGTTGGTTTTACCAGTGTGTTGGTTGTTCAGCTCTTTTGTTCTTATGAATTCTAGTTCTACAGCATTATTTATTTCGAAGCAGATGTTCATTAATAGTGTTGACTCGTATCTTATAAGCCCTTGAATGGTTGGAGTTGAAATTCAAATATCTATTAGTTTTGTAGGTTTTCGATTGCTTGTACATATGGTTTTGTTTGATCTATCTATACATTGACCAGCACCGGCAACCATAAGTAGATTGGGATAAAATGAAGATCTTAATGCCGAATAAAAACTTAAACACTTAAAGAAGGTGCATAATAATAAACAACACGGAAATTGGACCTCCGTAGAATTCAATCGTTCCTTATTGCCTATGATTACGGAAGAAATTACAGATAGTCATGATCTTGTGAAGAACGCAGTATCGGGATAGTTGATAAGGTTTTTCGTAGGTTTTCCCTTATGGTTTTAATGGGATCACTGAATCAACAGAATTTTTTGACCGAATTCTTTGACCGAATTTTTTGGCGAAGCACTTTCTTATAACAAAGTCGCACCTAGGAGTACCACATAAAATTCTATCACCCTTTAAAATTCTTTCAATTTGAAAGGAACTTTA
Organism: Octodonta nipae; assembly: GCA_034190945.1. Lineage (NCBI taxonomy): Eukaryota > Metazoa > Arthropoda > Insecta > Coleoptera > Chrysomelidae > Octodonta > Octodonta nipae. The sequence continues at coordinate 49,986,643 of CM067221.1, read as the reverse complement.
TTATTCTCTAATCTTCAGAAGTTTCTGTGCTGCTTAGTTACATTATACGGCACATAATATTGTGAAATAATTTAATTTTAAATTTTATAATTCTGCCTTTATTCACAGTTTTTCTGCCATTGACAACGGGCTCAGACCTACATTCAGAAACGTTTGGAAATATACAGGAATACCACCACTATACTCGCAATTGTGGTGTTATTTCCCAAAAAGTTAGACTTATATTATGATATATATTGACAGGATTTTTTTATTTTCACATTTGTTCCTTAAAATGAATAATATTTTGGCTTAACATGCTCCAGTTGTTACAAAATTTCAGGCTCAATAGTTTCGGAGAAAATGGGGTATAATCTTACAACCTGTACATTTTAAACTTAAAAAATATATTTTTGTACTCCCCGTATTGAGCCCTTTCATTTCACATATTATATGAGGCTCCGTGATTTTTTTATTTTTCACTTAAATGTCCAATATACCCCCGCTTCGAATTTCCAGAAAAGTTTAAGTGAGGCCATACGTCGTATTTTTTTTAAATTTTAGGCTCACTAGTTTCCGGGTAATACGAGCGAATAGTAATTGTTACTTCGAGTAACTAGAAGCGAAAGCAGAAGGCTACGAGAATTATGCGAACCCACCTGAAGAGGGTCAGATGTGACTCTGCCGAAACGTCGTCATTTTACCACCGATCCCGGCAGGGATCAGTTGTCAACTACGCGGATGAATTCCCGGAAACCACCTAAAACATTTAGTGCCCGCGAAAACTTAAAAAATGGCTCTTGGATTTGACATATTGACATCATCATATTATTATACGCTTGAAAACATGTTTAATTTTTATGTTTATTTTAAATAACTAATTTACGCCCCGAATTAATATTAGGCTCTTCGCTGCGGTTTTCCTATAAAATTAGTGATATATATAGGCCCAGTAGTTTCGAAAAAATATTTCGCAATGTACTCCAAACAGTGAATTCATACCAACTTTCTTTTGTTTTTTCTATATAGTTTCATATTAAGTTTCGAACAAGTAGAAATCTCAGCAGAATAACTTTTTTCGTATATATATATACTTAAGTTGACACACTATATATGAATAGTCGTTCAAAACGAACGACTCCTCTACATGTGCCACGAATGAGCGGTACAGTTTAGTCAAATAGCTCGTTCAGTTCGCCATTAATAGAGTCATTGAGTTCGAGCGAGTCGAGATGTGCTGTTCAACATTGAATGTTCATTCAATGTTCAATCACGAACTAGAGACTCATTGACTCGTTCATCGTTCAATCTTTCGACCGGCACAGTCACCTTGGCATGGAGCAGTGGAGAGAAAAGAGCCGTCATGGTTGATGAGATGAAGGGTATTATTTTAAAATTCGGTGGGAAGGTTTTATTTTCAAGGAATCCATGAATGGGTATTTAAAATTTTTATTATCACAAGCACTAAGGCACAGGGTTGTTATTGTTTTGCAGTGTTTTTGTTGTATAAATTTATATTTGGGTTATAAGTAAGCATAATAATTTTATTTGTTTTGAGAGTTTAGAACGTTTACATTTTAATGGTTAGTTTTTTTCTTATTTTTGTTACCAAATAAAACAAAAATAAAAATCTTGTATTTACGTAAATTAATGATCAGCAAAACCTTAATATTAATTTGAGTAGTAAACTACACAAGTAGATACATTATATAAATCCGCCTAAGGCTAAACCGCTGTGTTTTAGTTGATCGTTCAAATGAACGACTCATTTTGAACGACTCGTTTTGGTGAGCTGAACGAAATGAGCCGGCTCACTAAAAAGAGTCATAAAACCCAACGCTACACTGAATATACAGACGAATTGAAAACCTTTCTTGAAGTCCGTTAATTAACCTTTATTTTCATTTAATTTCATTTTATTTTCAATTAATTTCATCCTAAAATTTGAGTAATGCAGGTATTTCAGTTACTAATTATCTGGTGGAAATGCCAGCAACAACAAATTTTTTTGATAAATCCTTTTTTTTCCAAGTTTCTCACGCTAGTGGTTTAACACAATGGAAAGTAGAGGACTAAAATTAGAATATAGATGTAGAAGCGGTTGACTGTGCTAACCAAAAAGTTCACTCAGGACTTCTAAACCAATAATTAATTAACAAGAACATGACTGATACGACAATTTAAATAATAAACGGGATGCTTTCATTTGGTCTCCCAAATTTTAAAGTAAAACCTGTAAACGTATAAAAGTTCGACAAAGCTGAACTTGTCCGGCAAGATATTAACAAATTAATTACTCATTATTATTTAATGTATTAATTGTGCATTACATATACATTTTTATAAAAAAACTTTTAACTCTAAAGGATTTGTTAATACACTATATAATATTAGTGCCCAGATACTAAGAATTCCATACAAAGAACTGCTTTCAAAGTTTCAAGGTGTCATTCATGGCATGATAAAGCGATTTACACATATAAGATTAAAGATGGTCGCACGTCTGCGGTATGTTTTCATCAGTTGTTAGTATCCATGACAATAGCCCTGAATGTAAGGTCATTTGCATATTCTGAATGATAGGAAAAGTATTTTTTTACTAATTACTAGTTTGCAACTTCTAAAAAACGCCTGATTTTAATTTAATTAGGCCTACAATAAAGCCTAAGACTTTTAAAAGCAAATATAACTTACTTAAAACTTCTTCGAATGTTGCATACTTTATTTATACATTTGTCATTTCTTGATACCTTTTGAGTTCGGTACCCTACATTGGCGTATTACTGACAATATTTTTCAAGAAATAAAGTTACTCTTTGGATATAGGTCTTCATGTTGTGTATGGAATTTGATCTATACCTGCAGGACACTAATAGTTGCGGTACAATTTTAAGAATTTGTACCACTTCTTTAGGTTCGACATAACCTGTCAACTAAATATAAGGTTTCTTAACACAACAGCTTTGGAATGCTTAACACATTTAAAATAATTGGTTCCTAGGATCAGTGTCGATTATTGACACATAAAGCACATGCCTTTTTTTTGCTTTCATTTCAAAGCATTTTTCATAACATCATTCCTCACATGAATTGCACTCAATCCAATCCTCTTATGGTGAATAAACGACTATTTCCGAACTCTAAATACAGTGACAATCCCTGTTTTGCAGAACCGTTAATTTTTAACCTAGACTTTGTTTTAATAATTTTCTTTACCTCAACTTTACTATTATTACCAGGGGCATTCTTGCTTGTCTTGTTTCTTTTTTGAAAAGATTAATCATATCCTGAGGTGATGTTAAATTCAAGACCAGTTTTGAATTTTTTGAATTTTGGCGTGATTGGTGATTTTAAAGGTTATGGGACCCAGCTGTGAACTTTTAAATGACACTGTATCATCAAGAGGTTGTATATTTGTTAATTGACTTGTACCTGTATTTGTGGCAACATTTGTACTGAACTTGATGTATGAACATGTGGTAGCACCTGTTGAGTACTCGTGGATTGGACTCTTTATCACTGATGAATAGCTAAGGTGTTGGTGTTTAGTGTATATATTCTAGTATTTACGAAGCCTTTTACAGCAGCAACAATGGCAGTTTGTTGTTGATAAGAAAGATTAACAAGTTCTATTTTAAAAGTGTTACATAAATGTATCAGAATAGCTCTTGTGAGGCGCCTCTCTACTCAACAAAAAACGTTTTCAATAATATCATTTCTTGCTCTTTAATTCTTACTTTTGTGTTTTTTGGAAAAATGCTTATTTATACGTATATTTGTTTTCAATTTTATATATTTCGTGCGAATAATAGACATTTTATATAATTTTACATATATATTCTATCAAGACTATGTAATTATGTACCCTTTTTATATATTTTCGGTAAAATTTACACAGAGGAAAATTATAGTTTTATAAGTAATTTTGGAATACTTGGAAGACCATGCATTATTGTCATTCTCTATAACCGATAAATCTTTGAATTTGGATCAGAAACCAAAATTATTTGTGAACATAGGAAGACAGATTGATCATATTTGAGATAGGTTTGTCTCTGACAATATTTGATAACAAAACTTCTTGTACAAGATAATTAGTAAACCATACAACTTATCGACATTGACAGGCTACATTTTGATTCTGATACAAATTTAAATACCTACTAATCCTTACAGAAAATGACTAAGGAAAGGACTTCCCAATAAAGAGACATAGTTTTGGTTTTATAGATAATATAGGTCACCTAAATACAGGATTATTGATCTAATTAAACATAATTTAGAGCTTGGAGAATTTCGTATGTATATTAGTAAATTGTTGAGCACACTGACTTTTTATATCAGACTTAGAGCACCCTCACAAGTAAGTGCAAGGTGGATACCACAAATGTTGACCCATTCCTCCTCAAGGTCTGTGAGACGGTGTTTAGTTCCTCTTGTTTGTGTTTGGCGTCTGCAATGCGTCGTGACCTGCATATAAGTGTATTTGCTACTGCTTGTATTTGGGAGGGATGATGGTGGGATTTAGCATTAAGGTATCTGTCGGTGTGTGTCGGCTTTCGATAGACTGTGTGTTCTAGCTTCCCTGTTGTTGTCCTTTTTAAGTAGATGTCCAGAAAAGGAAGGCATCCATCTTCTTCCATCTCCATGGTGAATTGGATCCTTTCGTGTAGAGAGTTTGCCAGGTGTAGGAAATTGCTGAGTTCCGTATCCCCATGAGGCCACACTATCAAGATATCGTCTACGTATCGTAGCCAGACTTTTGGTTTCCGGGGGGCTGTGTTTAAAAGGGTCGTTTCGAAATAAGACATGAAGAGGTCTTCATTCATGGCAATTTGGTCCAAGGCTTCGTCGACGGGGATGCTTGGGTAAAGTGATTTGACGTCGAGACTTGCGAGGCGGTCTTCTTCTTGTAAGTTTAGGTCCCCTATTGTTATGAGAAGATGTTCGGAATTTTTTACGTAGGATGCGGCATTTTCGACTAAAGGTTGCATGGCTGCTGCGAGGTACTTCTCGAGTTGTTGAAGAGGTGAGTTGAAAGCACTGACTATCGGGCACATCGGGACTCCTTCCTTGTGAATTTTTGGCAGACCGTACAGCTTGGGGCATCTACTGGATTTTTCTCTCAGGATGAGTCTTTTGCGTATATCCTCATCTGGTCTGAGCCTGAATCTTGGATTTGGTTGTTTTTTCCAAGTAGGTTGTCAGGTCTCTCTTTATTGGTTTATAGGTTTGGTCCAGTAGAATTTCTTTCATTTTTGAGATGTAGTCATTTCTGTTCATGACTACCATGGCGTTTCCCTTGTCCGCTGGTAGGATTGTGATGTCTTTGTTTTTCCTGAGGTTAGTGAGTGCTTGGTGTTCCGCCCTGAATACTTTTGGCTCTGTTTTCAGGATTCTTGCTACGTCTTGCCTTATTTCTTCGGCTTTCTCCGGTTCGACGTGGTGTAGTGTTGATTCTACGCCAGAGATGATATCTTCGACCGGTATGATTGTTGGAGTTATTGCGAAGTTGAAGCCTTTACACAGGATCTGTTTCTCGACAGCGGAGAGTGGATAGTTGGAAACGTTGTGGACCACTTTGTCATAGTCTAGCGGCCTAGTATTTGTGATCTGTACGGCCTTCCTAGCAAGGTTTTGATGTTTCTTGTTTAGTCTGGCTGTTTTGAGTTCTTTGTCTGTTTCTGTTCGAAAGAAAATTAGTTGTTCTGTTGACGTCCAGATTAGTCCGTGGAGGGTGTTGCTGAGTTGCAAGTGTGAAGTCAGTAGATCCCTCTCGGTCATGGCTAAGTGTCGTCTTGTCCGGTGTATTTCCTCGCGCAGTAGCCCTCTTCTGGCATTGTTGAGGATGGTGTCGGTTTTCTTACTATGGGTGTGGTAGGAAAGCTTGGTGAAAGATGGAAGGAGATTTTCGTCTCTGCATTTTATCAGGAAATGGAGATCGCACAGGAGTGTGGTTTTTCTTCTCCTAAGCTTTTCGTAGAGCTTGATGGATTTGAGTGTCTCCTCCCCGTAGAGGTGTACAATGTTTGAAAACAAGTTGGCACGGACGGAACTATGTGTAGCTCTCTTGATGGTCCGGGTGTTCGTCCGTTGAAAGTTTTGTCCCTGTAAAGGAACGGTCGCCTGACGTTTCGCCAAAATCTCACTTGGCATTTTCATAAGGCTTTTCCTCTTCTTCCAACACGAAGGGTGGCTGCAGGTTCGGACCTTTCCGGACTACTTCGTATCCGAGATCGTCGGCTAGGTCGTTCTCCGCTTGGTCTGCTCTCCGTGGCGTCTGAAGTGGAAGTGAACTCCGATATGTGCGCGCCGCTATTTATGCTATCTCCCGAGTCCCCTCCTATTTCTTTGCCCCGCCTCCGATTGTGTTGAGGGGGCGGTGCCGTTTGTTTTGATTGGGTGACACCATTGCGTTGTCGCAAATTGTACCGATGACGTGGTTCTGTTAGTAACGATGGCGGCCGCAGATGTTCGTTAGAAGGGTGGGTGTCCTGATAGTTAGCTACGAGTGACGGAATGCAACGTTGTGGTATTGTTGCGCTCTCTTTTAATTTGTTTTTCTTTTCCCGTAAGATGTTCTTCCAGGCTTGATGCAGGTGTAGTGCTTCGTTACGGTTATTGATTTCTCCTTCCTTTTCAATTTCTATAGCTTCACTAATTGTTCTTCTTTTGAAGTTGTTTTCTGTTGCCAGATGCTTAGAGCCCTCAAAGTTGATTCTATGAACTGTTTGCTGTTGATGTTGGAACACGGCCGAGGATGTGGTCTTGTTTCGTATGCTGAGTTTGTGCTCTTCGATTCGGGCTTCGATCCTACGGTTTGTTTGACCTACATATGCTTGCTCGCATCCGCCGCACGGCTCTAAGGATTTCCATTCGGAATCGATGGATAGAAATATTGGTTAGGGTCTCATCTTTGGGAAAAATCGTTTTACTGAGAAATTCAATTATTAAAAAAATTATTGACAGTTTGGGACAATCAAGGCGGCGACTTTGTAATTTCAAGGCGTTTAAAACAGGGTGATTCGGTAACCTACGTAAGAGTGACTGCTGTTGTAAAAATTCTTTTATTACAGGGTGATTTGAGAGTGAAAGTTTTTTTTAAACATTCTTTCAATAAAAATTTTGTTTGTATGTTCCGAACATGTAACTGTTTTATGCCTCCGTCATATTTTCCTAGGATTATATTTTCCTTGCTAGACATTTCAAGTTTTCAAGGTGAAAAAATTAGCACGGTAGGCAATTTCTAGATGAGTAAGGTCTCATGATTTCACATGTTCATTTGATGCATATAATATGAATTGGTGGTGTAAAAATTATAATTATACAGGCTCTTTCAAAATATGTTAGATGGTCTATAAGAGTTGCTATGCAAGATATGGTTAAAATATATCGTCAAATGGAATTATAGTATAGTTAGAAAAAACGCGAGAAAAAATAATTTTATAAGGTACCCCATAAGCAGTTGGAAATTAATGTTAGCTGACATACAGGGCGGAATAAAAGTATTGTTATGCAGGTCGCAATATAGGATGTACTGGAATTATAATTATACATGGTATGGTGGTTCAAAAAAAATTACAATAGGTGACCATAAACAAATGCATATACAGGATAGTTAAAACATATGGTGGTGTGAAATTATGGTTATACAGTGTGATGTAAAATATATTATTTCAGGGAACCTATAAAAAATTGCATATATAGGGTGGACCGGAATTATAGTTATACAAAGTGTTTACAAAAATGTTAGAACAAAAATGTATTATAGCGTATATAAATAAAAGTGTTTGTAGAATGGCCAAAAGCGGTCGTATATAAAGGGTTGTTGGAATATGGAATCAAGTGGAATTGTAACGTGATTAAAAAAATGTTAAAAAAAAATTGAATGGGTTTTTCATACGAAGTTGCATATATAGGGTGGTTGAAATATAAGGGGAGTAGAATTGTGATAACACCACGTAAATAAAAAATGTAAGAAAAAAATATTATGTTAGGGAGTTTAAATTAGTTTACATAGCAAATGTCCGATTATTTGGATATATGTACGTTTATGATAAAACCTTGAATATATGTGTGAGGCTCGGTCACCCCAGGTACGTTGTCTAATAAGTGCCCAAAATCACACCATGTCCTCTAATTTCCACTTTCAATTCTGAAGTAAAAATTTTCTGTTCGCAAGAATTCAATTGAGAGCTACATATATGGTATTAAGCGCTACTCAATTTCAAGTTCGATTATCAGTTTACTCTCCACTAGATAATCCATAGATAAGGAGATCATCATAAACAAGTTAAGACGCAGATCTGATCAAAATTGTCACAAGCAATTGGCCCGCAACAATTAATGTTAGAAAAAAAAGGGAAAGTACACAGAAGGCTTATGTTCGACAGTGGACGTTTTAGGTTGAGTGTTTATGGTTTTATTGGAGAGCTTATTTAAATAATATTGAAAGTTTTATGTAGAAAGTTTTTATCTGTTGCTCTTAATTCTTACACAATTAAATTAGAATAAAATTGGATAAACTGTCTAACGTTTGGTGTCTTACATATGTATAAACAGAAAGAAAGCTCTGCAAGATACTGTTGGAATGTCTTCGATGGCACATTCCATAGAATATCCAAAATAAATGTATGAATTAGATGTTGAGGTTTTAGTTCAATGCTGGTTCAATGCAAGTATATAATTGACGAAGGACCTTTAGCGAAACAATCAATAAACACGTGCCGTCACATAAACGAATCACCAAATAAAAGTTATCACTAACCTTTAAGTCGAAGCTCTGGTGTTTTCTTGGTTCTTCTTTCTTCAGAGGCTAGCCCCGTGAACAGTTTTTTAGAGCTTCTTCTGGACAACACGTTACACAAAAAATAGACGTAATGTTCATTGATTGAGCATACAATGCGGGTTAAACAACAAATATGCGCTTTTGTAAACACAAAAGAAACAAATGAAAGCGGTTAGCGGTAGTTACAAACGGAGCTAAGAACTCGCGAAATCGTAACGCAAAAAACAACAATAAGCGTCGTCTCTTCACGGAATCAAAGCGACAGAAAAGTTCAGAACAATACACAACCTCCCAAGTTAACAGCTAGGGATCCGAAAACAAATGTCAATACTGTCTATATTTACACGCAAAACACAGTCCAACTCACCCTAATTTATTTCCACTACTTTTTCACAATTTAATTCACAGAAACTATATTTACATTTTATCTTAACTCTACAATACGACCGACGACAACTGAATGCCTCCTATCGCCAGCTGTTCATATTTATATATTTATCTTGGAATTGTCTGGTACGTCCACGAACCATCGGGAAACTCTTTCATGTTCTGGAAGCTTTAAGGGAATTCCCAGTAACGGCAGCGGTCCGCCTGTTGAGAGACAAACATTTCGGGTTCCCAGAATCGGAAAAATGTCCCTTCCATGAATTGGTTGATGGCCGATTGCACCAGCTGTCGGATGAATTCTCGTAACATTGCCCCCTCCTTAAGACCATTTCGTTCCGGAATGTCCTAGAATCCTTCCTGGTGTGACGATATTTGCAGGACTTTCCATTTCGACAACGGGAAGTTTGGTGGAAGTAGCAGTCAACGGTCTTCGAATCTGGGCTGCGAATATTGAGACAGCATACCAGGATGTTGATGCCACTGAATCGAAAGATTGTTTCCATCATACTTCTCACCACCCTCCAATTCAGTCCATCCAACCCGCAGTCTATCTTTGGGACCGCCAATTTCATCAGATTCTTCTCCATCATCACATTCCTCAATTCTACCAGAGTCTTCCAAAGATCGCTATATGTTGGCTTGTCTTGCGATAATGTTTTTGTTACCAAATAAAAGATGTCTGTGGAACCCACTGGTTGTTTATCTTCGAGATGAAGGACCTTCCCTACCACTGGATCTTGTTCCCGTAGCTTCTGGAACTGGCCGTACTTCTTGGCAAACACCTTGGCTATTCCTCTATTCCTCTGGACATCTGGAGATCTCGAGCAACACAATGAGCCAGGGCATATTCTATTGTTCTCGGGGTTCTTCTGTGGTCACGTCGTGCTGCACTTTCTGCCCATCGAAGGTCATCTCATCATCGGGTGGTTGGATGCTGCGGACTTGGGCTTGGTTAACTTCGACGTCATGACTTCCGGCATAAGGGGCTAACCTGTTGAAATGTACCACCTTTGGCTTTCCTCGAGGCAGCTTCCTTATTCTGTAGACAACATCGTTGATTTTCTTCACAATTTGGTACGGCCCCTCCCAAGATCTCTGTAGCTTGGGAGGATATCCACGACGACGTAGCGGGTTATACAACCAAACAAGATCATCAACTTGGAATTCTCCGCCCTCGGCTTTGATGTCGCAGGCTTCCTTCATTCGGGCACTGGCATTCTCGATGTTTAACCGGACTCGTTCATGGATGTCGTTCATCTTTTGACGTAGCTGGCTGACATAGTCTTCACCTGCGATCTCTTCTCCTGGGGGACATCCAAACTTCAATCCGCATGGTAGTCTTAATTCTCGTCCCATGATAATACTGGCCGGGGTCTGCCCAGTGGACTCGTGCACAGATGAACGATATGCCATTAGAAACAAGTGCAGATAATGGTCCCAGTCTCTTTGGTAGTCAGAGACTACCTTTGACAAATGGCGGTTAATGGTTCTATTCATCCGTTCTACGATTCCGTCGGATTGCGGGTGTAATGTTGTCGTCCGTGTTTTATTGATCTTCAAGAGTTTGCAGACGTCTTGGAAAAGAGTAGACTCGAAGTTTCTACCTTGGTCTGAGTGCAACTCCAAGGGAACACCAAAACGACTGATCCATTCATTCCTTGACAAGGACATCAGCAACGGTCAAGGCTTCTTGATTCGGCAAGGCATACGCTTCGGTCCATTTACTAAAATAGTCCATCACCACCACAATGTACTTGTTTCCAGAATCGGATTCAGGAAATGCACCGGCAACATCAATGGCTATTCTTTCGAATGGACTGCCCACGTTATATTGCTTCATTGGAGCTTTTGGACGCTTCTGAGGCCCATTACTTGCTGCACAAACAGTACATTTCCGGCACCAGTCCTTGACATCCACTTGGCAGTCTACCCAATAGAAGCGTTCTCTCAACTTCCCCAGGGTTTTCGTTACTCCCAGATGTCCTCCAGTTGTACCATCATGTAGTTCTCGTAAAACCTCTGGTCTCCTATTTCTGGAAACTACAATCTGTTTTCTGTCGTTTCCCTCCTCTGGAGATTCCAGGACGCGCTTGAGAAGTCCATTTTCCAGGATGAGGGAGTTCCACTGAGCCCAGTACGACTTTATGGTTGGTGAGTATCGGAAAATCTCTTGTCACGTAGGTTTGCGGTCTTCTTCCTTCCACCGGATCACCTCTTTCAAATCTGGATCTAATTTCTGGTCTTTCTGGATCTCCGCAGATTGCCAATGGTCATCGATGGCGGTAGTTCTGCCGAGAACAGCCCCTTTTTCTTCTGCTCGCTTACAATGTTTGCAATCATCAGGGCATGGTCTCCTCGATAGGGCATCAGCATTCTTATGGCTTGTTCCAGCTCGATGTTCAGTCTGGAAGTCGAATTCTTGCAACCGCTCAATCCACCTGGCCACTTGTACTTCGGGGTTTTTAAACTGCAGGAGCCACTTCAGTGCTGCATGATCAGTCCTCAGGAGGAATCTTTTACCATAGAGGTACTTGTAGAAATGTTCTACCCCCTTTACCACAGCCAAGAGTTCCCTGCGAGTAACGCAGTAATTCCGTTCAGGCTTGCTCAAGGTCTTGCTGAAATAGCCGATGACTTTCTCCTGACCGTCTTGGATCTGCGAAAGCACCGCACCAATTCCGACATTGCTTGCGTCGGTATCCAAAACGAAGTTCCCATCTGGCAAAGGATAACTTAAGACGGGGGGTACTCGTCAATGCTCTATTAAGTGTCTCGAATGATCGTTGGCATTCCTCGTCCCACTGGTACTGCACCTTCCCCTCTGTGAATCTAGTAAGTAGCTTGGCGATGTTGGCAAATCCGGCGACGTACCGACGATAGTACGTGCATAACCCCTGGAAACTTCTTAACTGGTGGATATCTTTAGGTATCAGCCATTCCTGGACAGCTTTGACTTTCTGTTTATCAACAGCTACACCCTCTGCGGAAATCACATGTCCAAGATATTGCACCTCCACTTGGAACAGCTGACACTTCTTCGGGCTTAACTTTAGTCCGGAACTCCGAAGTCGCCGAAACACCTCCTCCAGGTTTTTGACGTGGTCTTCAAATGATTTTCCAACCATGATAATGTCGTCAAGATACACCAGGCACGTTTTCCAGGAAAGCCCTTTTAACACTGTTTCCATCAATCTTTCAAACTTCGCTGGAGCATTACACAACCCAAACGGCATCACCGTGAATTGGTAAAGTCCTGAACCGATGGTAAAAGCAGTCTTTTCTCGGTCTTCTTTAGCAAGTTCCACCTGCCAATAACCGCTCTTCAAGTCCAGGGTGGAAAACATCTTCGATCCAGCCAACGTATCTGGTGTATCGTCTATTCTTGGAAGGGGATAACTGTCTTTCCTTGTAGCGTGGTTTAATTGCCGATAGTCCACGCAAAATCGGGTCGAACCATCTTCTTTTTTAACCAAGACAACTGGAGAAACCCAAGGGCTATTGGATGGTTCAATAACGCCTTCTTCCTCCATCTCGCGGACTATCCTGTCGGCTTCTTCTCTTTTAGCTAGGGGTAGTCTTCTTGCCGACTGTCGAATAGGTTGAGCGTCCCCAGTATGAATTTTATGTTTTACCAGATTGGTTCGTCCTCTTTTGCCATTCCATACATCGAAAATATCCTGGTAGTTTCTAACGATGTTCCTCAACTTTGTTTTCTGGTTTGGTTTCAAATTCTTAGATGAATCGGTGATGAGTCTTTCCAGTTCCTCAGATAGTTTACCCGGTGGTATTTCTGTATACTGTGTGCTTCAGACTACAGAGGAGGCGTTGAACAATGGCCCAAAGTTGTTCCTTTCTTTAGCACAACCGAGTAATGATTCAGGTTCATTACTCTTACTGGCACAACCTCCTTGACCCGAAACAGAGTCTTCCCTAGTGCGAATCCTCTGCCTACATTTTCGTCGTTAAGTTCGAGATCAAACATCATTACGGTTCCAGTTTTAGCTTTCCCATCTAAGCAATCATCTATAATGATTTCGGCACTTTCTGGAACATTGTCATTCTCTGCTAAGATGGCTCGCAGCATTACGTCATCTTTTCCATGAAGCACCACTTCTTCGTTATTCACTCGCAGAATTCTATTTTTGAAGTTTAACTGGAATCCCTTGGAGCTCATGACATCCATTCCAATGATTACTTCGTCGTCGATGCCTGCCACTAATGCTCGATGTAGGAAGGTTGTGTTTCCCAAGGTCATTTCAACCTCTATTTCACCATGGACTTTCGCTGCTTCTCCTGTCGCTGTTCGCAGTTGCCATTTTGTTGTCTCTAGAACAATGTTGGGCCTTATTACGGCTTTCGTCGCACCAGTATCCAGCAGCATTGCAAATTGCCTCCTATTAATAAGGCCATCTACGAAGACACTGTTAACGTGGTTGCGTAGCGAAGCGACATATTCGTTGGTAGTTGACACTTGTTTGCTACAGGTCGACGATGGTCCCTTTACATAACCTTTCTATTACATTTTCCGGCGTGGCTGGATAGGCAAGGCGAACCAGACGGGCAATATCCGCTTCAAACTCTTGTAGGGATTCATTCGTTTTCTGGTGACGATTTTTCAATTGGAAATGGTAGAGGTGCTCCAAATATGTCTGATCATGCCTCAGTTCTAAATGTTTGACCAGTTGTTCGAACTCTTCTTGCTCCGAGGTATTCAATGTTTGTAAGATATCTGTAGCATCTCCTCTTAAAGCGAGTGTTAGTGTTATTGCCTTCTCCTCTGCCGACCATCCGTTTAACTTTGCTCCAGCCTCGAATTGGCGCCTATAGTTAGTCCATGATGATTTTCCATCAAATTGGGGAGGTTTCATTTTATGTCTTGTCCCCTCTAGGCCAATTTTTGAATCCACTACCTCTGTACTGTTTCTGTTTTCAGTTTTTGAATGTGTTTCTCCTCTTTGCATTGTGACTACCTGTTCTTTTATTTTGCTGATCTCACCCTCCATTATATGCTTTAGCTCCTCTATCCGCGTTTCATTTTTGTCTGTCGCCTGTATCAGCCTCATGATTTTAGAATTATCTTGTAATGTTTGTAGCTTATCTTCTAAAGTCTTTGAATTTTCTTCCATTTTCTTTAATAGCATACTCATGTCCCCATTACCAGAAACTTCAAACAAATTTGTATCAGGATCGTTACCTTCATTTATTAGGGCATCTCGTAGCCGTTGTATTAATTCACTTTTCTTCCCACTAATTTCTAAATCCCTTTCCTCAAGTTCTTTTTTTTAAGTCCGTCACTTTCAATTCACTCACCGCTTTGAACATTGCTGGTCTATTTCTTTATCACTTCAAAAGTTTCACAAATACACCCCACACCTGTCACCACTGTAATGTTTTTATTTTCACACTCGGGTTCAGTTCAGTTCTTGGATTTATTTAAAAACACAGTCCAACTCACTCTAATTTATTTCCACTACTTTTACACAATTTATATTCACAGAAACTACTATTTACATTTTATCTTAACTGTACAATACGACCGACGACAACTGAATGCCTCCTATCGCCAGCTGTTCATATTTATGTATTTATCTTGGAATGTTCTGGTACGTCCACGAACCATCGGGAAACTCTTTCATGTTCTGGAAGCCTTAAGGAAATTCCCAGTAACGGCAGCGGTCCGCCTATTGAGAGACAAACATTTCGGGTTCCCAGAATTTATCGGAATATTGTCCCTTCCATGAATTGGTTGATGGCCGATTGCACCAGCTGTCGGATGAATTCTCGTAACAATACCTTTATGGTTGCACTCAACGCGGATTCAACATCAAAGACGTCATCTTTTTGCAGCAACCCAAAACTCTATGAAGATGATAGCTTTGCTGTTGAAACGGCTGTTAATAAAGGTTTGGTGTTAGGGTATAAAACTTTGTCTTTATATATAAAATAAAACTATTAAGAACAATATAATCAATTCTTGCTTATCTTTTAATGAAACACTAAGACACGTTATTACGATATAAAAGTATTATATTACGTTCTTTGGTCGATAAAAATAATATAAGGAGTTGCCTCAAAAACCAAACATTTCGAAGCCCAGTTAAAAAGTAGTTTATTTTCTTTCAGAAACATTTCGCACACTTGAAATAATTTTAAATATAAACGCTCCAAACGAATCCTTTATATTTCTGATTAACATAGTATTTGAATATCATATATAATATACAATATACACAATCTGAATATATATGAACTAGATAATGGGTTATTCATATATAGTTTACGCATATTTGCCCATTATTATTCCAAGCTATTCAGTCATACCGCACTGATGATTCGAGGTGGAAAACCTAATATGTGGGTATAAATAATTTGGAGTTCTTATAAACGAAAGCTTGTGGTAAAATGGGTATATATCATAGTGCCATTAAGCAAATTCAAATTTGCGTATTACTCGGCGGAAAACTTTTATTTGGATCACTAAATTAAATAAGTATGGGGTACTCAATAGCTTAACATATTACAACTTTTAACTGATTAACTTAGCAAAACGGTTTAATATAGTAGAGTATTAGTAGAATAAAATTGATATTAGACTATTTTAAAAATATATTTATTGCAGTTTTTATGAAGTTAGATAATATACGGTAGTTATAAGTATTCACTTAAATATTAACTTAGTAATATCTTATTTTATATACTGTATTTTTCAGTAAAATGTGTGATTTATCTTGCGAGGATATTTCTTTTATTGTAGAAATGTCGTGATATCTTTGCACAACTTTAATTCAACAGACAAACTGCCACTTTAGACCTATATCTACCTATACTTTTCAATGCTTATAACTTTTATTCCATACAACATAAAATCCACAAAACACGTAACCCTGTAACGTACAAGGGTATGCTTTCCAGATATGTGCTGTGACAGGAGAGGAGGATAGATGCGACTCGGTGATGCAGTTAGATTTTTTTTCATCCGCTTACCCGGTACTTCGTATTTGGTATACCAAACACCTACAAGAGAGTCAGTATATTATGCAGATAAAATAAACCATTATAATTACCATACTAACTTTTTGCTATTTCGATCCAGGACGTATAAAATCTGTTCAATCAATGTTTTTTTACAGAATATGAAATGTACTAATACAGAATGTTGTAAGCCATATCGCAGTGCCGTTAGACAAGTTTTACCAGGCGGTTTCCTTGTTCCACTATATCCAGTGAAGCAAGAATGGATCCTAATTCCTGAGCCTAAAAATGAAAATTATTTTGGGCCGTTGCTTTGAAGCAATGTTTAATTATATATAGGGCTTCTCGGTAGCGAGTTTCATCATATAGCTTACGATTATTATTGTCCAACTGTGGAAAATATTTTGTCTCCAAAAAGAGTGTTTAACTGCATTTAAAAGAGCTTCATACTGAACACACTTTGGCAAAAGGGCAAATTCGATTGAAAAGAATCACTATTCTTGATCATAAAGCCTTTATGTACTTTCCAAAGTCAAAACTTCGATGGATAGGCTAATTGAAGAAACTAATTTAAGAGGTCGATTTAACGACTTATCGATCCCTAGTCAAAAGACATAACGAAATTATTCGTCTTTAATATGGGCATGATACATATGATTAATTATTTATTAATATGCTTGCTATTTAAGGAGCTCTAATTAAAAACTGCTATTATTTATTTTAATGGATCGACTAATTTCAAACTTTTATTGGATTAAAACTTAAATAACACAAAACATGTATGATACGGGGGGTGATTAAATGTCTACGGTCATTAAATGTGGGAGGGCTTAAAAACAGTATGAAATTCCGACATGTCCTTACTGGATGGCCCCTCGTTACGGTATAATGGTAAATAAGTTGACAGAACGTTACAGTGTATGAAGAAAAATCGTAAAGCTCTACTTAAAACAAAATTAGTCAAACAGCAGTTTTTAACACGTGCGAAAATGTACGTCCTATAAATTTATTGTTTTATGAGAAATACCTGCTATCTATCTATTTTACGGTCATTATGGAAGGTGCACATTTAGATACTAAATAATTGCAATTGGAAATAAGACTCACTATAAACTGTGTCCTATGTTTTGCATTAGTTTTAGATTTAGAGAGCGAACTGTTATGTTGTGTGATATTCAGTGATTTTATACAAGTGGATTCGGTACTTCCCTTGTTGATGGTTGGTTAGAATTTACATATGGGTGTAAATTTAATGGATATAGAATAACTTTTTTAACAAGACAAAAATCATTTCAGGTTAGACATACGCAAAAATTACGAAATAAACTAGTGTCTGTAGAAGAAGGGAATAAGACTAAATATTACCCTACTGGGCAGAAATTCAGTATTTTCGGGTTTAAATAACATTTGCTCAAGCGATGTTGACAATATCATAGTTTTTTTATAAGCTATATAACAAAATATATTGATACCAAACACAAAAGATACATTGTTTATGTAATGTTTATGTTCAAATAAATATGGATGCTACATCATCAATAAATCAAACCCAAAACCTAATATTCTAGAACCATTAACTTCAAGATTATAGACAGTCAGGAAGTATGTAAATTAGTTTGGTATAATGCTTGTTACAGAGACAGCTAAACATTTCAAATGTAAAAGAATTTATTTAATTTGTGCCATAAAATTATCAACTAGCTGTTTAGCGGCCCGCGTCAAACATTAAGCTCCTTATAATAAGATAAATAAATAAAACTTACGAAAAATGGGTAAACGATTCGACCAATTTCCTGTCAGCATATTTACCACAAAACTGATTGTGTGTTGAATCGAGTCTCTTATTTTGACATCTCTCATCCATTCTTAGATGAAAATTGAAAAAACGAGGTCCGCAATACAAAGAACAGACGTATCGAAGGATGAAGCATTAGTGCTGAGACCATTTTTGAACAAAGATTACCACTTATTCAAGGACAATTCGGATTCGCTACTCGATTTTTGTGATATAGAACATGTAGCAAAACCCCTCCAAGTAAACTGGGGAAAAAGACAATTGTTGTTTAATTCTGTCGAAAACCAGAAGTCGACAAGAAAAGCTTGGCTTTTAGAAAAGATTTATATTTAGAATCTCAGCACACCTGTTTTCCAGATTACCCGTGAATACAATACAGTTGCCAGACTTGAGAGACATGCTTATAAAGGCCAATTGATCACATAGTAAAAGATGGAAAAATGGCTTAAATTTTCCCCAGGGCATATTACTCAACAAAAGCATCTAGGCAGTGTTCAACATTATTTGAATACATAATGTGTCTGAGAAACTGTAACATATTTATCTAGTCTGAAGTTGGTAGACATGTAACTCGTTCCTCGAGGTTTCCTTGGACTTCCATCATCTTGAAGTGGTTGATCTCACAATGGTTCAATAGCTGTGAATCTGATATCGTCATTAGGTGAATACGACAGATAATCTGAATTTCCTGTCATTCACCTGATGACGATAGCAGATACACAGCTATTGAAACGTTGTAAGATCAACCACTTCAAGACGATGGAAGTCTAAGGAAACCTCGAGGAGATATTTATCTACTTCTTCTTACGCTGTAAATAGTGTTTCAAATATGGAAAGGAACTCGTCCACTGAAGTCCCATTAACCAAGCCGGTATTTTGTTCACTATATCATGAATAATCTCGATGTATTATTTGTTAACAGGTTTATTTCTGGTTAATAGATAGCCACACTATCTATTTATATTAACCGTATTGTGTCAGCAAATTTAAAATATGGTTTTAGTGGGAGGGCAAACTCATGGACTTTTATTGCAACTCTTTTTGTTTTAGGTTATATGTAGACCCTTTATAACTCTATCTAGGGTTATCAACTTTTTTTCGAAAAACAAATATTCTGTTAAAACTGACTGTGGTAATTTTCTTTAGAGGTTCCTTCCAAGATGTTCGCATATGGGTGTGAAAATACAGCCATTAATTGTATATTTTGCTCTAAACATAAATTAAATTAATTTAAACTGTATGAGGACAGAAGACTATCCAAACAAAATAATTTATTGCTAATATAAGAGACATAAAGGTTTTATTAAGCACTATATTAAGAAAATGAATAGAAATCCCCTCTGCGGTTTAGTTTTCTGCTTCGATATTAAATTTTATATTTATTGGAAATAAATCTCTTTTGTCATTGAGTTAGTTCGCAATCTCCATCTTCTCGAGATGTTGTAAAAGATCCTGAAATATAAAGCTACGTTATATGTAATAGCAAGACGAACTCGTATTTGATTTCCCCCGGGTTATCAGTCGAGAGAGTATTAGAAAAAAAGTTGATATTAATTAGACAATACAATTTATAGAACTATTCAACTATATATTTTTGTTCCCAATTAAGCCAAGTAACCGGTGTACTAAATAATCTGCTACATATTGCTTAGTGAGTAATAATTTAAATATAATCAATAAATTCATCTGTTAAAAATTTGAATCAACATCTTGTAAATATCTAAAATTGACGAGACAACTTTTCGAGATTCCACATAAGAACAAACTGGTCAAATTTTTATTTTATTAGTAATGGTAGTATCTATTTTGGGTTGTCTATTCGCGGTCAGACGTTAGATTTCCATAGGAATATCTATGGGAGTTTGTTAAGAGGGCTAAAATCTTTTTTGATGCCTAAAAACTTGTCCTTTTTGGTACATTTCACTTTACATTAGAAAACAGCACAAATCTGTAAAAAAATAACTTATTTATAACACTATTTTACTATACAAAAAACTATATTTATAAACAAAATTGTATAGCATTTTGAAGCAAATTTAGGTAAAAATTTTGTCTTTTTAGTAACGCAGTTGTTTTGCATATAAAATATTGCTGTCCCGGAGTATGAGCCTCATGTTATAAAGGAGCTATCTCTCGTAATTTTTCATCGATGGCCCTGTACTTGAATATCCTTGTCAAAGATATAGGATTGGAACTTTATTAGGTTTGTAATTGTACTTTTTAAATAAAGTGTTTAATGTAATAAAAATTATTTTACATTGAATAAAATCTTTACTACTCTGTGTTACTATCTGAAAAAATCCTTAAAATAAGTGTATTAAAAATTAGTGTCGCTCATTTCATTCGACTAGTAGTAACTATTAAAAGCTCGACGAATAAGTCGCTTCACAGTCAACTGAGGAGGTAACTGTGTTTATGGCGTGACCTGCTGAGTTGCCGCTGTCGAAAGGTAAGTAATAAAAATATATACAGATGTTTAGGTATAGATTTGGAGAGTGACATAATATTTCAGTGCACACTTACAAAATAATAAAATATTTACTACTGCGTTACTGCTACACTACTATAAAAAACAGGTGTATTGGTAACATAGTTACTTAGATGTATTTTAAAATAATTAAATGTATTGTACTACGGTTAAATTACTTCCTGTTTTGTAGAAAGAAGCTTCTACAATAAATGGCTATGACACCCGCGGAAAAGCAACGGCTTAAGTTAAAGCTGAACTCTATAAAAAATTAGAAACGACGAGATCGTCAATAAGCTGGACAACAAATTATAGTGTTCATACCGGCTTCCAAACCATTCAGGAACCTCAACTTCACCTGGGTCTAGAAACCGAAAAAGAATAATAATTACAAGAAGAGCTATCAAAAAACTAAGAAGTTAAACAAAGTGCAGTCTCATCAGTTTGGAGAGTCACGGAAGCAAGTGCCATTATACAGAGGCGGACCGAGCGGGCTCATAGAGGTCATGACCCTTCCTCACCCCTGCTCAAATCGTACAAGACAATTTGATAAAGCTATTGAGAGAATTACAAAAATTAATTAAAAAAGAGGTATTCCAAATAATTTTGAGAAATGCAAAACTTCCCCAAAAATTTTTGACCGGGAGCGCTCCTAGCCTAGAATAATTTACTACAATAAGGTTTATTTCTCATATGCCAGCTCTGACGACGAGTACCTTGCAAACTTTATGCAAGAAATATTTTATAAAGTAAAAGAAAAACAATTGATTCAAAAGGAAAATATCAGATGGTTTTCATGTTTTAGTTTAGAATTAATATTTGTTTTTTTTTGTCATTATTTTAGTAATTTTTGTTTGACTTGGAAAACGCAGCGACTCGAACTATAAAAACATTCCATTGAATTGATTATGTCTGTTATTTAATTTTATGAGAGATTAACAGTAGTATTGTAGTTTAAAATTGCCATACCAAAAAGTTTAGGTGTATAATTTTATAAATAAAATTTAAATTTCAAGGAAAGTCATGGTTGTTTAATTTTTCGACCACTTCGTGTAAAAAATGCCAAAAATGTGGTGGGGTCATTAAAAACATACCTGCAAACGTGAGTACGTTATAGATTAAACTATTGTCATGCTATATCAACGAACGATCATTAACAAATCATACCATACTATTATTAATACGCAAAGACGGAAACCCACTACCCCTTTTTCGGCCTTTATTTTGAAAGGAGAGTATTAAAACGTATACCATTCGAAAGGTAATGTGCCGTAGATGTGCAAAATATATAAAGAATCTCTATTAATTTCTTTTAAAATAAGGAAATTAAATATAAATTATTGATAAAAACCAAGTGAGATGGCGCCCACTATGAACAACTACCTTAAGCCTTAAGCTATTGTTCGAAATTTGACAGCAGTCTACAAAACCCCAATCGTGTAGCGAAGTATAAATATTGCTTAAATAATCGACTTTTACTTATTATGATGTATGCTCTAAAAACCTTCTTTTCTATTCATTTATGAATTCAGTTTTTTACAAAAACGTTGACTTCAGAAACTATTGTGTAGTGATCAAATTGAATGTGATTTTCACGAAGTTGCCCATTTACAGAATAGTCCACATGAATAGTTTTACGTAAGTACAATAATTATTTAGAGATTCTAAAGCTAATTGATATATTTTATTTCCGATCATGACCAAGTTGAGTATAGACATTTCTTCAGTCATTTATCACAAATCTAATAACAATTTATTAATATTTTGGTGTATCCATTACTGTGTTCAAAGGCAATCTTTTAAACAAATTTTAAGATGTTATTCAAAAATAGCAGTCAATCAAAAATTGTTTAATGTTCTTTTAACGAGATGTGATATATGTGCTGCAAATATATTTTTACTTATTTATCTAGTAATATAATACATATAATTTGGTCAAGTGCGAGGTGGACTCGCATACAAGGGTTCCGTACCACCTTCACCACCTTCAAGCTTGTAATATTCCAGTTTCAGACAAGCAGGGAATTAGTGCATTTTCTTATATTTACCCTAATATCTTTTTAATGAAGCGTTTTAAATTTATAAAAAATATACACTTTCATTTTCCACACATAGACTTTTTATTTTATCTGCTTCATGATTCGCTTGATTTTTATAAAAGTACGGTCTATCTTTTTTTAGTTTTTCCCACCAAAATTTCTTCATTTACAATATGTGAGTGACAAAACTATGCACTGATACCAAATTTCAATCTTTTCCGTCCAGTAGTTTAGGAGAAAAATGCTGTGATGTGAAAGAGGGAGAAATCCGCAGCATTATTATAAGGGTATCCGTATATTGTATACAGTGATGGGCAAATGTGTGGAACCAAGTAAATATCTCTGGAATTATTGGAGATATCAAAATGAAATTTGGAAGGTGGATACTGCAGTAGATTGCCTATTTGTTTCCAATTTTTTTTTACAATTTTGAACCTCCTGTTTTACCGGAAGTAATGTCGATTTTAAAATTTGCAATGAAACACCCTGTATAGTATTTTAGTTTCTGATGAAACATTTTATTGCGAATACAAAAATATCGGGTTTGATATTGTTTACTTCAATACCTACTGAGATATTAACAGAAAAGTAACTAAGGAAAGAAAAAAATTCGATGGTACCTAAACTCTGTTCAGATTTCATTTACGCCCGATATAAACAAACCGCTCGGAAGGATTTGTATTTCTATTGGCCAATCGGTGGCATTTTACCGTCACAGCCAACAGCACTACTTGTTCCATAGTCGAATACACGTGCGTTTGTTTAAATCAGGCGCAAATTAAATCTGAATCAAGTTTAGTAGTCCATGAAATTCATTGCAGAAGTGACAGTAGTTGTCAAAATAAGTTATTAGTTTTTTAAATTTGAACATAAAAAGATTGTATTGTATTAATTTGATCGTAAAATGGCCGAATTATGTGAAAGAGAAAGAATATAAATATTAATGATGATTGGGTATGGGAAGAGGAAAAGGACGCATCAAGAAGTTTGTGACCTTTTTAACATTGTTCATCCGAATACACAAATATCCCGTGAATGAAGGTGTAGCTCAAAATGTTGCTATATCTTTGGAAGAAAATCCTCACTTATCTACTACCGACCTCGCCAATATGCATGGAATTAGCCGTCGTTCAGTAGGAAGGATATTAAGGCGGGAAAAATATCATCCATACAAAATTCGCCTCGTTCAAGAACTCTCCGAAGACGATTTCGACAGACGTTTGCAATTTTGTGAAACGATGATGGATATTTGTAACCGTGATAATAATTTTATAAGAAATGTGGTGTTTTCAGACGAGGCTACATTTTGTTTAAATGGTACGGTTAACCGACATAACTGCCGCTACTGGTCGCAAAGTAATCCTAATTGGGTACAAGAGGCTCATACACAACATACCCAAAAATTGAACGTTTGGGCCGGCATTTATAACAACAGAATTGTGGGACTCTTCTTCCTACAAAAAACTTTAAACGGAGATAGGTATTTACAGCTCTTGGAGACACAAGTTATTCCGGCATTGGAGGTAAATGGACAATTATAATAATAATATCTGGTTTCAGCAGGATGGAGCACCACCCCATTACACTCGCATTGTTCGAGATCATTTACATAGGACATTTCATCACAGATGGATTGGAAGAAGGGGTACTTATGAATGGCCTGCACGAAGTCCCGACCTTAATCCACTAGATTATTTTCTTTGGGGTTACTTAAAGTCTAAGGTTTATGTTGATAGACCAAATAATTTGCAAGAATTAGCTGCAAGAATAACTCAAGACATCCAGAGAATTACACCAGAAGTAGGTAATAGCTAATGTTACTAGAGAATTTAAAAACCGACTTGCTTATTGTCAAGAAGTAAACGGTGCTCAGTTTGAACATGTAATACATTAAGTTAAGTTTCAATGTTTTGAAAATCACTTAGATTTAATTAATAATTATGATTATGTATTTCTTTAATGAATATTAGATTTTTTCTTTCCTTAATTACTTTTCTGTTAATATCTCGGTAGGTATTGAAGTAAACAATATCACACCCGATATTTTTGTATTCGCAATAAAATGTTTCATCAGAAACTAAAATACTATACAAGGTGTTTCATTGCAAATTTTAAAATCGACATTACTTCCGGTAAAACAAAAAGTTTAAAATTGTAAAAAAATATGGAAACAAATAGGCAATATACTGCAGTATCCACCTTCCAAATTTCATTTTGATATCCAGAGATATTTGCTTGGTTCCACACATTTGCCCATCACTGTATACGGAACCCTAATAATGTTTGTTTATTTTATCATTTTGTAGAAATTCAATTTTGGGGTTTTGGCATCTACAACTGGATTGCTCGGGAAAAATCGTATTACCGAGAAAGAACGAGACTGTTACAATTATGACAGCTTTGTTCAATACAGGGTGATTTGGTGACCTACTTGAGAATAAAACAGCTATGAAACATTCTTTCAATCAAAATTGATGTGTAGGATCTTATAAAAATTTTATTACTGTTTTAAAGTAAAAAGTGTTGGTTAGGCCATTTTTGGATGGGTAAAAAGTTATATGTTTTCATATTAATTTGAGGCACACAATAAATTGTCTTGAGAGTCGTTGCATATGCTTATATAAACAGACTGAGATATAAGGCGCTGTAGACTACAATTATACAGGGTGATTCCAGATATGTTAGAAACCAAATTTTTTATTAGGTGGCCCAGTTGCACGGCACTGTTTAGAATATTGAGTGGGTCAATTATAGACAGAGTGGTTAGAAATAAGAATTATATAGGGTAGTTTAGCGGTTGCATTTAATATGGAATAGAGGGCGTGTAGAGGGGGGTGCAAAAATATTATATTATAGTGGAAATATGCTGGAGAAGAATTATAGTAATACAGTGTGGGTTAGAACAAAAATGCAACATTTTGTAGCAGTTGCATATATAGGATAGATGCAATATAGGCTGAGAGGAATTATTTTTATACTGGGTGATTAAAAAATATTAGAAAAAGAAATGATTTATAGGGCTGCCATCATGGACGGTAGTTAAAAAAATTTAGAGACTAAAAGAGTTAATATAGAAATAAGAATTAGGGTTCATGGAATAAAGGACGCATAGAATTACAATTATACAGTATGGAAAATATAGCCTATTACGGTAAAGTTATACATTATAGAAAATGCAACATTTCGTATCCCATAAGCAGTTGCATATATAGGATAGATGCAATATAGTGTGAGAGGTTGCATTTACAGGGAAATGGTGTATTGGGTAGCCCATCATGACGTTCTTGGAATAGAGGGCATATATAGAATGGTTGGAGTGGAATTATAGTTTTACCGGGTGGCACAAAAAATGTTTAAAAAATGAAGCGTAGTAGAACAGTTGTACATAGAATAACAAACCTTTTTTATATCGAGTAGAATTATTATAATGAGTAGTTTAAAAAGGAATTTAAATTAAGCTGGGTGCAAATGTTCGATATGTTGGAAATATGTGCTGGAGAGATTATTTTGAATAGATATACCATTTCCAATTAACCATTTAGTATTTTCAAATAGTAATACTATATTATTCTAACGGTTAAAGTGAATTATTTAATTCTAAGAAATTTTGTGGTAACTAAATTTTTGTGATTAATTTCCATTTACTCTCTCTTTTCATATTAAATTGGTTTAAAAAATGTTAGAACAAAAATGCAACATTTTGTAGCAGTTGCATATAAAAGATGTGATAGGAACCTTATATAGATCAGCGCTTATTTGACGCTGTGAAAATATAGTCAATTGCTACGAGAAAGTCGAGTACATTCTTGAGTCGTTGTTTGTATAAAATCTCAAAGTTTTTCTGCCTTCGTTGAGGAATTTTCATAAATTTTATTTTTATTATTTTTATACTGGAATTGGAAAAAATATTCTGATTAAATCGCTACTAATCGCTGTGCATCTCTATTAGGTACTTACTGAAAAAGCTAAAACATCCAAAAATGATTTACTTTTTCAGCGCCATATAGGGCTGCCATGACCTAGTTCTCTGGCCATGTTGCTGATGTCGTTTACTGGACTTTATTGTTTCATAAGTATATTTTTTGTATAGACGGTAGTTAAAAAAATTTAGAGACTAAAAGAGGGGTTGTTAATATATCTGAACATGTAAGTGATTGAATTTACAGGTTTGTTCAGGGTGGTGGTTTAAAGTGAAACAGAAAATATACAAATCTTGATGATTGTTGGTGACGATGTCCGGAGAAGGACGAAAAGGAATAAAGAAGTGTATCCAAACGCAGAATATTTCCAAAGACTCATGATGTATGTAGTAGAATTACAATTATACAGGGTGTGCAGAAAATATACAGGGACACATATTTTTACCACAATTTTAGTAGGAAACTCCAAAAAAAAATCAAGGGACATGAATACAAGAACTTTTGAAACATACTTGGACATGGAAAAGAGATTTCAACACTAAAAGTTTAATAAGGTTAATTTATGAAGATCAAATCAGTTTCATTTAAATTTTAATAAAAAAAAAAACGATAATGATTAGGGAAAATGCCTTGGAAAATCCAGAAAATAAGCCACATTTATGAAGAGTAGATGTTTGTCCATGCTAATCATATATATATATAACAATGGAGATACCATTAGAAACGTTACTTACAAACTGAGAACATAACAAGTTTAAGGTTCATATAGCAGTCTAGACTTCGAAGCCAAAATAAGAGTTAAGACGGGAAGACTAAATAGGGTGAAACAGAAAGAACAGGTTAGAAAAATGTTATCTTTATAAAAATGTTAACAAACGATAAAAAAGTATTGGAATGACGGATTAGAAATTTGATGTGGGTTGTTTTAATTATATAAAACAACGCCAAAAATGGTAGAATCCATGTTCTGGCCTAGACACAAATAGCAGTTAGTTGTATATGAAAATTATACAGATTATCATTTAAAAGATGTAATTAGAGAAAATTTATGAAGTAGCAAGGCGCAATATATGATGCGGAATGAGTATCTCCTCCGCGTTGGTGTTTAATGAAATGGTTCGGAAACAGAACCAGGGCCGACGAGAGAGAATTTAGCCTAATTAAGCTCGGGGGAAAGGCATAACTCGCAACCTCTTAAATTAATTATCTGAAATGGTTTAAAAGCAAAAAGTACCAATAAAAAAACCCTAGCAAGAATTTGGCAAATGCGAAATTCTTTGGCACAGCAATGGAGGTTGTAGAACAGTCACGGGGCACATTAACAATATGGACTCCTGCTATATAGTGGTAGAGATCAATGATAGCATATGAAGTGCATTGGGGATCTGATAAACGACTCACTCAAGAATCTTTACTATATTGAATGAATTTAGATTTAACACAAAATTTACAGAGTAAATTTCGGCAAATAACCTAGAGGGGACATAATAATTACGACATGAATACATGTACATATTTCACAAAACAAACGATTACAGTTAAAGGTAGGATTACTAACATCAATCGAAGAACTGAAGCATCGATGAAGAGGTCACTTTCGTGAGTTGCTAGGATCAAACAATACTGACATAAACATGGAAGTGGATGAGCCCCGGGAGATAACAGCATTGCCTATTAACTGTGAACACCCAGCCAAACCGGAAATACTGGAGGCTATAAAAGCTTCAAAGGACAATAAAACAACATCCCTGCAGACCTACTAAAAGCTCATCCAGGCATAGCAGCAGACATTCTACACCCCCTAGTCACCAAAGTATGGGAGAATAACAACATCCCAGATATCTAGAAGCAAGACTTAATTGTTAATCTTCCTAAAAAAAGTTGACACAACGCTTTGTCAAAACTGGTGAGGAATTGTTTTGTTGGATATTCACTCTAGAATTGCTGAAACTACATAACCGGTACTAAGAAGGGATTTCGACCGAACTGGTCATGTTTAGATCACAATAATACTCTAAGAATCATCATAGAGCAGTCGATAAGATTTAGAACACCTTTTATATCTAATATTCGTCGACGTTGAAAGAGCGTTTGAAAGTATTCCCAATTCCATCGTATGGAGAGCTCTACAATAAAAACTGATACTATCAAACTTATTAGGATTATTGAAGAACTCTATAGAAATGCTACTTGTAGTGTATCATACTACTGT
Source organism: Octodonta nipae (assembly GCA_034190945.1). Classification (NCBI taxonomy): domain Eukaryota; kingdom Metazoa; phylum Arthropoda; class Insecta; order Coleoptera; family Chrysomelidae; genus Octodonta; species Octodonta nipae. The sequence continues at coordinate 49,958,084 of CM067221.1, read as the reverse complement.
GGAACCAGCAATGCTTTTAAACTAACATCAAGAGTTAAACTGGGCTGCACATTATTAAAACTTCAATGCAATCCAGAAGCTATTTTACTTTCCTCTGGCATCTTATTTCAATGACAAATATAGTAAGTGAGAATATTTCAACAGGATTCAGAAAAAAATGACAGCACTCTTTCCTTCTTAAAAATAGTTAAAAAACAAAAATACTTTTCATTTAGCTCCCACTTCTGCCGTCTTATATCTTACTTCGAGAAATCAGTTTTCAAGATATGACTGTAGTGACTCTCGAGAAAAATTGTCTTCACAAGCAAATGAAGTTGTCAAGGATGTGATGTGATAATGTATGATTTAGTGTTGTGAATTTAACTCTGACCCTGACATTTTATTGCGCTTAGAGTAGTCAGAACTCAAGATACTATCACATTTGGAATCTAAAAAATTGGACTTCTAAAAATATGTGTTGTTTTAAAATTTCTCAAATTAAATCTGTAGACCCTGCAACTTGTTCCCACTTCAGAATATGCAAAAAATAGCTTGCTGTGTAAACGGAGTTATAATAAGTGTAGTTTATTTTGAATTTTCTCGAATTTATTGGAATTGCTAGAACTATGATTTTATGCTTAGTCATAATTTCATACGATGTTTCAGTGTTGAAATTAGATTACAATAGAATGACTAAGATACTTAATTTTTCTTAAATTTGATTCACTCCTTATGGGGTTTGAACGAAATGCGCTTTTGTTATGGCGTTGTTTCATTGTCACCTGCTTCCCACTATCATATTTGTGTTTTTCAGACCCGGGATGGCGGTGTTTGAGAATAGTCTATTACATTTCAAGTAGAATACTGATGGGAAATGTCAGTTTGGCAATGAAGTTTACCATCATTTCTTATATGTCCCACCATTCCTATGGAAGTACAAAATTGGTCATCTGCGGTATATGGAAACCGAATATCGACAAGTTGTATTATGTCATATATACTTTCAAAAATCATTTGCTGAATTATAGTCGGTGCATCGCAATTAATTTCGAAAAAAAAAACATGGCAAATTTGGCAATTATGTAGAAGGTTTGCATTTGGGGAGTAGGCAGATTGAGGCCCCGAGTTCGATCTAGACTCTGAAACTCTTTTTCACTTTTGTCTCTTGATAATGGCTCCAAAGCAGGAGTCGAAAGACCGAGTATATAATAAATTCAGACGCCGTTGTCACTCGGAACCTAGCCTTGTTCATAGTAATGACCGCGGAACCTTCTATATATATATATATATATATATATATATATATATTTTTAGGTGGTTTCCGGGAATTCATCCGCGTAGTTAATAACTGATCCCTGCCGGGATCGATGGTAAAAGTCATTACGCGGATGAATTCCCGGAAACCACCTAAAACATTTAGTGCCCGCGAAAACTTAAAACAGATATAAATATATATATATATATATATATATATATATATATATATATATATATATTTTCCCAGCCAAAACTGGGAAATAATACAAGAGTACTCTTTTTACTTATGAAGAGCTTTCGAAATATATTTATTTCTTCATCAGTTCATTTCTAAAAGTTACACAAATTTACTGCATCCACATTTCCCGTCTTTAAGGAATATTTCGTGAAAGATCTGTACTTCCGCTTCTAAATTGTCCAAGGTATGAATTTTTTAAAAATTTCGAATATTCGCACAATTTCTTAATGGAAATATCCCATGGATGTCACAAAAATTGATTTTGTAGATTTTTCAACTCTGTACAAATGTCCTGTTGGAACCTTTGTAATATAGCGAATAAGCTTTCAAGTTATAAGGGAAAATTAAAAAAAATATATATTAAACTTCAATTTCGAAAAAACTCTATGACTATGACTACAAAATAAAGTTAGTTGATATTTGGACTATATGTCAGCAACTAGGGTGTCAAATAAAATTAATTCTGAGACATCTACTAGTTCAAATGCTATGTCAAGCAACAGATTTGTCTAATATGTAATAACCTTGACCCAGATATCCCAATATCCTGTTAAATATAAATAAAACATAATTTAACGGAAATTAAAGTTTTCCCTTAAAAAAATAGCCGTAGTAGAAATGAGGCTAAACGGAATAAAGAGGCTTTAAATTGTGAGTACTGGAGTACTAAAGTATTCCAGAAAAATCATATAAAATTTTTCCTTTTCAAAATTGATAGTTATTTAAAGAAAACAATGAGACTTCAACCAACCATAAGTAGGTAAACGAAATAGCATAAGTAGTCGCAATATTGTAGTCTTGCACCAAATTTTGTTAGGAAGCAAAAATTTTATATGAGCTCCAAATAACGAGTCCTTATTAAGGAAATCCCAATTTTACAAACATGACGTCATCACGCTGCGATTTATGTCAAAAGATGCGCATTACTTCAAAGATGGCAAGTTCTTCACCAATCGTCTGCACTTTGATATATATTCGATACTTTTCATTAACTATTCTATCGAGTAGTTTAGTAGATATGTGAGGTTAGAATTTGGAATGTCCACTATCCGAAATACAGCAACAGATTAGGCTCTGCCAAGTTTATTTTGCATATATAATTTTTTTTAATTTTAGAAATTCTACTCAAAACTCAACGAGACCAAATAGATCAACATAAATTTATATGGTGGCACACTTACATTTTTTAGTTTTTTCCGCATCGGCTGGTAATATCAAAAGCAACATGAAACACATAATAATCTGAAGCACTATAGGGGGCCCGGGGCCCCTAGTTTTTAGAGTCATTTTCACTTTTTTCCGTTACACAACACAAATATCGACGAAATACTTTTTAGCTACATCAAAAATTTATAATTTAGTAAAAGAAGCATTGCGAACATAGAAGAGTTCTCTAAAACGAGAACTTTATGCATTTACTTTACCTTTTTGAGGAATTTACAACATTACGGATATGTTTGAAGAGTAAATTCTTCAGATATGTGTTGGTTAGTAACGAAGAGATTCTCTCGTTTCTGATTTTGCACGCGCTGCTCGCGCATAAAGCTGACAAAATCGATGGTAACGCCGGCGCCGCCGATTGGCACTATATGTTGTGTCCACAGCAATGTGTAATACTGGAATACTGGAAAGGTAGCGCTTATTCCAATTTAGAGTGTAGGATGATATTCCATATGTTAATGTTTAAAATGATAAATGTATTAGGCAGAATGGCAAATGACAATTAATGTCCAGAAAATCTACAATAGAAGTCAAGAGTTATCTGGTTCAACAATCTTATTGTTGGAGTCTTTCAGACCACACAAAACCTGATGAATTAACTTTCTAGACATTTAGTTAATTATTTTAGATAACAGATTTTTTTTGATTCAATAGTTTTGATACAAGTACTTGCGTAACTACCAAATTTTCTTGACACACTGAAACTTAACTGAAATTATTAATATTTCTGGTAATAGAAACAAGTTCCATATTTTAAATTTAAAACCTCTATGTAAAAGTTGTCAGGAGTATATGGATATATACCAATATACCCGGTTTAATATACTTATAGCGGCGAGCAGATTGAAAATGAAAATCCACCCACAGAACAAACATGCTTGAGCCTTAGTAAAGTTAGCAACTTACTAAGATCCCAAATTTGTTGACAGTCCCAAAATAAAGTACTGAAGAATTATACAGTGAGGTTCTAAAGTAAATGATTTTGTTCGTAATTATGAATGTATATGAAAAATCCGGAAACATGTTCCTGTTTGTAAATGAAACTACACTTTTTGAATAAAATTCTTCACCTACTTGTTCAACCCATTGGGGGTATTATTTATCCCTAAAAAATAAATGAAAACAAGTGATACTGTGTTTAAAGGGTTTTCAAGTCTCTATTCAGCAGTATATGAGTGATAGATATTTGGACATAGATATTCATACCATTGAGTTCGAAAATAGTATATTGCGCACCAAGGGAAGAAAGTACGTCATTCCAACCGCGTGTAAGATTTGGACAAACACGCGGATTGAGATGACGTAAGGTGCGCATATACCACATCTGTAATGGAAAGTTCGAAATAATGTATAAGAAAACTTAGAAAATGATTCATGATCATATACTTTACTCGTGTCTTCACAATGTCTCCGGCTTCAATGTCCCTCAGTACTTCTTGTACATCATCACTTCAGTTGTCAGAATCAATCTCTAAATAAATTATATTCTAACAAGAACTTAAAAATTGTATATTTTTATCGTGAATTATAGATTATTTAAGTTGTTAGACTTTAACTTATTATTATTATAGGCAACAGATAGTTACTCACATATCCTCATTGAGTTCGAAAAAAGTAATTTTATTTGATACAAACACCTAGCACCCTACTCCAATGCTTGTCACGAAACACTAAATTAACAGCAAAAACGGAATCAAAATTATCTTTTTGTGACATATAATTCGACAGCCGTGGTTAATAATTTGTAGTTAATTATCTCTTAGTTAATTATCTCTCTCTCTCTCTTATTTAAGACTTTTTGCCAACAATAAAGGTCGAACTATTTTAATAGCTGGGCAAGATTTTAACAATGTGAAAAAATAATATTTTACTGTTGTGTGATGTTCAACTAGCTGCATCTGTTCTTAATCACTCTTTTTAGAATCTTTATCCTGTAATTCTAATATTTGTTCTAAGCTCCCAATGTTTAAGGCAGGCCGCACTTTGGATGCGTTTTCCTACGAACTTGATTCGTGCGAACACGTACGGACATACATGAACGATCCGAGCTTCCCAAGTACTATGTGAGAGCGCAGACTGGATGAGAGTTAGTTGCTCCGACGTCCAAAATCAATCCGATCTTGTTGGGATTTTCGTGTGTTGAAAATAAAAACAGCGAATTTAGAAAAAGTTTGTGGGATCAAAGTAATTCAAGTTATCACTTACATAACCATCAGCGCGGGAATTTTTCTTTATGACAAACAGATCATAGTTTCTTTCCTGCTCGCCGTTGTTTCGTGGAAAGAAAATTATCTTGAGGATACAGATTCTTCATCACGCACTAACGAGTACTTAGTACTTCACCAGGTGATTGGTCATTTGAGGGAACAAAAACGTATTCAGTTTGTACACTCAATTCGTACGTGAAAGTATCGTACGTTGACGTACGATTCAAATTCGCATCTAATGTGGGGCCAGCCTAATAATTTCCATACAGATTTCGCATATCGCTGTCTTTTCAATCGTTTTATAAAGATTGAAATTAATTCGGCCGTTTTGAGAAATTATATTAAAGAAAATCATTAAAATACCTGACGCCATCACGCGTATAGTTAAAACAAATTAACCTCTCATTAACTGTGAGTGTATTTATATAAGTTATTTAAATAAATAATATTTTAATTAATAACAAGAAAGAATAAATTCAAAGTATTTTATATGACAGGTTTATTTAAAATATGCCACCGAATGACAATTTTCGTAGCAGACATTTGCTCTGTAAACTAACTGTTTCCAAGACGAAATGTTTAATTTAAATTCTCTTTTATTAAAACATTTTGTAATAATGTCACTTCATAATACATTTCAATCACTTTGTTTACGTAACTGCTAATGGATTACACAATATAATTTTCTAAAATATCTGCTATAACTATAATTCTACCCTGGACTATAATTCAACCACCCTCTATATGGAACAGCTCATGGACCACGTTATATAACATGTTTTCTAACTTTTTTGTCAACACTCTGTAACTATAATTTCACTCCACCCTCTTTTCCAACTATCCTGTATATATGACTGCGTACAGCTCATCATAAAATTTTGAAATGCCTTTTGTAAATATAGACGGAGTAGAATACGTCTTATATTTACGTAGTAGAATCCGTCATATATTTCAACCATCGTATATAATCTTTGTGGGCTACCGTATAAATTATTCCTTTTTTAACAATTTTTATTATCACCCTTATAACATTAATTCCTCTCCACACTATGTTGCAACTACCCTATATATGCAACTTTTGATGGGCTAAGAAATATCTCATTTTTTTAATACACTGTATAACTATAATTCTACACCAGCATTTATTTCAACCACCCTGTGTAGCAGATGTTTATGGCTACATAATATAATGAAAGTTTGATTTATGACAACTTAAATGTCATAAATCAAACTTTCATTTTGAAATTTACATTTTCAATACATATAAAGCTATTGACAACGATGTCAGATTCGACTTTGAAACATTTGATTTTATCTTTAATATTTAGCTTTTTATTTCAATTGTGGTGTTATTCCCAAGAAAACGTAAAAATAATTCAGAGCGGATTATTAAACTCCTGGGCACCCAAAAGTAAGAGTCGTTTAATTATATTTTGGATAGTATCCTTTTAGCCCCAATATTGCAAAATTGCCAAACCTTCAACAAGAAGAAACTAAATATTCTAGAAATATATACGAACTCCTTTCATACGTATAAACAGCACAAACTTTTATTTTTCCATGGATGCTTTATTATATTACTTATTGCTTGGGTACACACTTACAATTTAAGCCCCGATATAATAATAATAATAATAACAGATTTGCTATCTCGTTTTTGAGTAAATAATTTTCGGAATTGTGTAAGATTTTATGTCAAAATTATTGAACTTAGTGATTTTTATATTGAATGTAAAGGAAGCCCATGAAATAAAATTGGTATGCTAGATACTTATGGCAATTGTTAGACATGGGTACCAAGATACATTTTTTAATCACATTAAGTGGAATTAAAAAAAGTTCCTATGGGGTAATGGTTAAATTTTACCCTCTCCCACACCCTTCAAATAGGTATGCTATTCCCCTTCCGCTAATAAAATTAGTAAGCTTATTTTTTTCTCTTCGAGGTGTCATTCTTTTCTACGCAAGACAATATATATAATATATATTGTTTCTGGATAGGGAACCTTCATCAGTTGCGCTTCCCACAATTGAAGATCCTCTCGAAAACTTCTTTATGTATTTGATACATTGATTTTTGGGGAAACTAGCACATAGAGGTTCCGAATCTGGAGCCGTTCCATGTAATTGCTGTTACCTGTAATTTCTAGGTTAGATTTAGATTCGGAACCTCTATGTGCTAGTTTCCCCGAAAATCCTAGATGTCGGTCTTTACATCCCGCGTCTTCCAATTTAACGAAATGTATCAAATACATAAGAAGTGTTCGAGAGGAATTGTGGGAAGCGCAAGTGATGAAGGTTCCCTAACCAGAAACAATATATATTATGTATATTGTCTTGAGTACCTCGAAGAGAGTATTTAATATCTCTGACAGGTAGAGTTAACCTGAAAATTTCATCGTGACATTCTAACCTAGGAATTACGGGTAACAGCAATTACATGAAACGGCTCCTGATTCGGAACCTCTATGTGCTAGTTTCACCGAAAATCCTAGATGTCGGTCTTTACATCCCGCGTCTTCCAATTTAACGAAATGTATCAAATACATAAGAAGTGTTCGAGAGGAATTGTGGGAAGCGCAAGTGATGAAGGTTCCCTAACCAGAAACAATATATATTATGTATATTGACTTGAGTACCTCGAAGAGAGTATTTAATATCTCTGACAGGTAGAGTTAACCGGAAAATTTCATCGTGACATTCTAACCTAGGAATTACGGGTAACAGCAATTACATGAAACGGCTCCTGATTCGGAACCTCTATGTGCTAGTTTCACCGAAAATCCTAGATGTCGGTCTTTACATCTCGCGTCTTCAAATTTATTTTTTCTCTCAAATAAACAAATTACCCATAGAATACATTACAATTCTTTGAAATCTGCGATGAAGGTAATTTTTTATATATATATATATATATATATATATATATATATAAATATTTTTTAACCTACATTTGGCTAAGTAAATTAACGCGTATCAAGCTCATTTTGTTCGTATAATTTTTACCGATTTTTATAAAAAAATCCAAATCCGCCATGACGGTACTTTTGCTGTCACCGGCTCCTCGCAATTTCTACAATATTTCAGAGAACAGGAGACTACGTACTGGTAATTCACTTGTTTACAGTGTATCTGTTGCTGAGAAAATTTCAACTGTTGTTGACTATACATGACATGCTGTATTCAAATATGTAAGTGGAATTTATCGATCAGCTCTAGTTTTTGAGTATCAGACATCTACGATCAGAAAAAATAGACCAATTTATTAAGGAAAATTTTATTGAAAAATCACACATATACATCAAATATTTAACGAAAGTTAATCATTCCGTTTTAAAAAACTTCGTTTTAAAGATCTCCTGTTATGTGTAGACTTAGGAAAATGGCATTTAGAGACCAACAATAGTCAGACATCATACTTTTATTCCAAAAACCCTGATAACGGTCTTCAATTAAGTCCCTCAAGCTGTACAAAAATTCTTGAGGTTAGATTTGACAATAACGCGGTACAAATAAACAAGAACCGTCATGAAGTTCGCGGCAACAGACAAAAATTAAAATTTTGTAAACTAGTGTTATCCAAGCAACCTGCATATTAAATTATGATGTCTTCTCTTCAAATTTGTACTAGGGATGTAATGGATACTGTTTGGTTTCAGTCTTTTCTGACGCCTTGACAATAATTTTCATTCCAGCTTTACAATTTTTCGTTACTTGTAGCCAAACTGTTAATCAGTAGAAAAAGCATAAAGAAAATCTCCAAATTCTCGATAAATAGCACAGTTTGGCAAGCCTGTAGCGAATTTCGAAGTTCAATTTATTTAATTTAAACTCCATAATTTATGTATAAACACACATCTGTGACGCACCGAAGGTTCCACAGTTTTCCCAGTCCCTAATTTCTGTGTTGGCTGCCAGTGAGGAGATTTCCTAGAGTAATTAGATTTCTACTGGACTTTTACACTTTTTGTTGCATGTTATTTTGTCTGAGACAATATTATTATTATTATTAGATGTGAAGCAGTGTAGGCGGCAAATTTCCGACAGAACTGCAAAATGGTTCACTAGTTGAGTAAGTACATTATCTATATGGGCAGAGTAGTAACATATCGATCATATAAATTCTTAAAAGAATTAATGGATGTACCATTATTTCGGAGGGCAGCGAATTCCATGAACGTACGATTCGGTTGGATATGAAGAATTGTCGACACAACTTATAAAATCTTTCCGGGCACAGTTTTGAATTGTGACCTCTATGTCGGCTATTCGGATTAATTGTCAATACGCTTAAGTTCACCGAATAAAAACCATGAAGAATCTTATAAATTTTTATAAGATCACCACGTGATCGCCTGTCTGTAAGAGAAGTAATGCCCAACTTCTCTAGGCATTCCTTGTATGGACAATTACGAAGGGCAGGGCACAGTTTTGTCATTCTACGTTGGGTCTGTTCAAGTAGATGAATGTCTTAAGCAAAATATGGATTCCATACGGGAACTGCAAATTCATGTGATGGACTTATGTAAGATTTGTATATTTTTACTTAGCAAAGTAGGAAACAAAAACCAAAGAAATTATGTATGCCATAGAGTTGGCTTTTTTTGTTACTTTGAAAATATGAGCCGACCATTTCCAATCGTTAGAAACCATTAATCCAAGGTTCATTTGGGCAACAACAGGGACTATTCGAGTGTTATTAATTAATGATTGTTTTGGTTGTTGTAACGAATGTAAAACACCGAACACTTGTCGGAGTTCAAATGAAGACACCAATCACTGCACCACTGTGCTAACTTAGAAATATCACTACTTAGCTGGTTATCTGTGACTAATGGATTCCCGAAAAATTTGGTGCCGTCTGCATATATCACTGCATCGGAACCAAACAGCAAAGCCAGGTCAGTGACAAACACGTTAAACAGCAAATGCCTGACAACTGAACCTTGAGGAACACCACTTATTACTTCGTAAGATACGGGCAGTTCACCGTGCACCCGATCGCGAGCCGACCGACAAATTAAAAAGACTTTAATCCAGTCTAACAGTTTTTCCCGAACACCATATTGTTCAAGTTTATACAATAACCGGCTTTGAGGGACTTGATCGAAAGCTCTTCTAAAGTCTAAATAAATCACATCAACTGGCTCAGAATTGTTAGAAGCTTTGGTCCACGCATTAACACAGTATAGCATGTTAGTTATTATTGAATGTTTTTGTAAAAAACCGTGTTGTCTCTCACTTAAAATCCCATTAGTAATGAAATAAGAAGTTAAATCCCGAACAATTAGTTTCTCTAAACATTTGCAAGGAAGGCAAGTTAAACTAACTTGACGGTAGTTACTGACTACTAACTTGTCACCCTTTTTAAAGACTGGGACAACTATTGAGTTTTTCCAATCAGACGGAACACAAGACTCTTCAAAAGAATGCTTCAACAAATTAGTTAAAGAGGTAAGCACTGATTCTTCACATCTTCGAAAAAACACAGGGTTAGTATTATCTCATCCTGTACTATAATCCAAACGAATCTCTCTAAAAACGGTAAGAACTTTTTTTTCGGTAATTTCGATAGTGTCAATTGTTGATTCGATAACAGGAAGAGCATAGCTGTTAGCTATATTAATTTGAGGCTCAAGAGAAAAAGAATTGGCAAATTCTGCAGCAAATAAATCTGCAATTTTCTTAGGATCGCTGATCAGTTCACTTGCTGAGTTTTTGAGTGAAATAGTACAAATTCTGCTAGTTAGGTTACGTTTCACATATTAAAAAAATATATTACTTTTACTGTCAACTAATTTGTTTTCAAAAGTAGATTTACTATTTCTGATCAGAGCCTACACTGTTTGAGCAGGACTTATACAAACTATAGTCGATTTCTGATCCCCTAATTCGATATTTATGCCATAACGTCCTTTTCACATTGATCTCATGGCGAGTGTTGTTGTTCATCCACGGTTTGTCAAACAGTTTAAACGATAGTTTAGGTACTAACAAATCTGACGTTGCAATTATGTTAGACACAAACTTAGTCCAAATTTCGGTAGTGTCGGAACTATGCCAATATAGATTTTTCAAATGTTCATTAATTGATGTGTAGTTGGCAGAATATAACTTATAAGTTAAAAATGGTTTCGTACTAAGCTGTGTTCTACGATTCAATTGAGAATTGGTTAAGATTGTAATTTGATCACTGGCTTCTATAGGTTGATAGTAACCGACTGATGATATGAGATTATGATTCGTGGAGAAAATTAGATCTTGTAGAGAGGGAGTGTTGTTGGCTCTAAAGTGAGTTGGCTCTGTATCAAATTGTTTTAAGTTGGAGTTCAAATACATATTCATAAAGAATGCTGCTTGAGAGTTGTTGCCTAGTGGAGTAGGAGTTATTCACCTAAGTTCAGGGAAATTAAAATCACCAAATACTGATAGATTATTCAGTGTAGTACTGCCTTCAGAGAGAGTGTTACAAAGATGGATATCTTGTTCACGACTTGAGCTGGGAGGGCTATAAATACATGCAAAGTTCAGTCTAACGTCAGCAATTTTAACAGCAACCCAAACCGATACAAGAGAAGGAATATCAATTTTGTCCACATAATGGAAGCTGATTGAAAGCCGCCTATGTAGTTTGAAACTCCACCACCTCGCGAATGATGCCTATATTTTCTAAACACAGTGTATTGAGGAATATTAATTACACTGTCACTTATTTCAGTCTAACCAAGTTTCACTTAAAAGAGTTATATTAGGTTTTTGAAAATTCAATGATAGCAGAATTCTTGAAATTTAGAATATGTGGTATGAGCCGATTAATTCTAAAGTTGATAATAAGCATCCATGTGCTCAATTGATGTTTTCCTTTTTACTGTAAATTAACAACTTTTATATATAGTTTTACTGTAATTATTTCCTGACCTGATTTAATTACTGTTTTCTGATTTTAAGATCGACGTATTTTGAGTCTTCTTTCTATTTTATAAGCAAAATTAACTCAACCTGGCTACGCAGCGCTATGGCTCAGTCTGAGGAAACAAATCATTCAATGTAATACCCCACAAGTTACAATTTTCGCCTTATAGCTTCCAGACTTATTACGAATTCAAGGATTTCAATGGCTATTAAAATTTCCTGGAGCAAAGTGGATCAACGCAAAGAACCGCGCGAAAATCGGTCTATTAGTTTGTTTAACACAAATATATGGAGGTATGTTACTAAAAAATAACAATAGAATATGTTATACAGCTGTTTCCAGCATGCGTTACAATGCCAGGTAAAAAATGAAAGTGCTTGGTTTCTTTTCTGATTTTTGTGGTGCTTTCCTATATTTGTAGTTTTGCCGTTTGGTGTGTACACGAAAAGATTGGACTGTTTCCCTAAGCTTTTTTAAGCGACAATTATAACTGTCTCAAATTTCATTTTGTTGAAGGCGCCAAAAATAAATATTAATTCCAATTTCGAAGGTCCGCATACTTCGCCTGAACAAAGAGCACCTAGGATTTTCGAGGAAACTAGCACATAGAGATTCCAAATCTGGAGCCGTTCCATGTAATTTCCAACCCGTAATTTCTAGGTTGGAATGTCATGATGAAATTTTCAGGTTAACTTCTCCTGCCAGAGATATTGAATACTCTCTTCGAGGTGTCATTCTTTTGTACGCAAGACAATATATATAATATATATTGTTGCTGGTTAGGGGACCTTCATCAGTTGCGCTCCCCACAATTGAATGCTCTCTCGAACACTTCTTTATGTATTTGATACATATAGTTAAATTTGAAAACGCGAGATGTGAAGACCGACATATAGGATTTTCGGGGAAACTAACACATAGAGGTTCCGAATCTGGAGCCGTTCCATGTAATTGCTGTTACCCGTAATTCCTAGGTTAGAATGTCACGATGAAATTTTCAGGTTAACTCTACCTGTCAGAGATATTAAATACTCTCTTCGAGGTACTCAAGACAATATACATAATATATATTGTTTCTGGTTAGGGAACCTTCATCAGTTGCGCTTCCCACAATTCCTCTCGAACACTTCTTTATGTATTTAATACATATCGTAAATTTGAAGACGCGAGATGTAAAGACCCACATCTAGGATTTTTGGGGAAACTAGCACATAGAGGTTCCGAATCTAGAGCCGTTCCATGAAATTGATGTTACTCGTAATTCCTAGGTTAGAATGTCACGATGAAATTTTCAGGTTAACTTCACCTGTCAGAGATATTGAATACTCTCTTCGAGGTGTAATTCTTTTGTACGCAAGACAATATATATAATATATATTGTTTCTGGTTAGGAAACCTTCATCAGTTGCGCTTCCCACAATTGAATGTCCTCTCGAACAGCAATTACATGGAACGGCTCCAGATTGGGAACCTCTATGTGCTAGTTTCCCCGAAAATCCTAAATGTCGGTCTTTACATCTCGCGTCTTCAAATTTAACGAAATGTAACAAATACATATAGAAATGTTTGAGAGGACATTCAATTGTGGGAAGCGCAACTGATGAAGGTTCCCTAACAAGAAACAATATATATTATATATATTGTCTTGCGTACAAAAAAATGACACCTCGAAGAGAGTATTCATTATCTCTGGCAGGTGAAGTTAACCTAAAAATTTCATCGTGGCATTCTTTCCTAGGAATTACGGGTAACAGCAATTACATGGAACGGCTCCAGATTCGGAACCTCTAAGTGCTAGTTTCTCCGAATATCCTGGATGTCGGTCTTTACATGTCGCGTCTTCAACTTTAACGAAATGTATCAAATACATTAAGAAATGTTCGAGAGGACATTCAATTGTTGGAAGCGCAACTGATTAAGGTTCCCTAACCAGAAACAATATATATTATATATATTGTCTTGCGTACAAAAGAATGACACCTCGAAGACAGAAACCGAATATAGTTTTTTGTTTTTGGGAACACAAACATAGCAAAGCTGAAGTTCTAATCACATAGCTTATAATGCCCCTGTCAATACGTCCTTGCTGAAAGTGTAGTGCATTTTAGAACTCGGGTTATTTTTCATTTTCTATAGGTTCGTACCAACAAAACGAATTACCTATACATAATCAATAATCGTATTGCGCGGTGACGAGTTACCGTTTACAGTGACGTTACGCGCAATACGATTACCGGTTGCTAATCGGTTTCATGTCGTGTTGGAACAAGCCTATATACTCGCGATCCAACGCATAATTCGCGGGAGTGTTTGATTTTAAAAATCCGGCGATGAATGTCAAGCGGAATACATCTGATTGAATTCTTCGCTTTTGTTTCCACTATTGCTAATAAACCGCCAGCGTTGCTGTCAGCAGTAGACTCAAACCAGCAATTTTTCCAGTAATTGGCGTCTGTCCTACCGAAATGCCGAATTGTCACGATTTTTGAGAATATAAGGAAGTTCTTCTAATATGTTGATCATTTTCGCATTTCCAAGTTTTAACTCTTCTCTTTTTACAACAATGTTCCTAATAGAGAACGTTTCTCTCTTTATGTCTTTATATTGTCATGTATCAAATTGTATGTTCTTTATATTCTAAACAATATTCACAAAGCTTTCTTCAAAGAATTCATAAACCATTGAGATCTATAAAAATATGTTATGGTATAGAGTGAAATACAATTTCAAAATGTCGGCCTTAAAATTATACCCCTTTAGATCTAATATTTGGGGTTGTAATAGTCTAATTTCTTCTTCTTCTATATACTTGGCAAATAATCAGATTGATTGTCAATTTTTACTTAGTTTACCTGAACTTCAAACTACCTAGGCCAGGATTAAGACATATAAAAACCTTTTATAATAGTCATTCAAATTCATTAGTTCTCCAACTAACAAAATGTGCAATATGTTTGATGAATTACGTACAAATTGTGATATACATTTCAATAAACTCAATTGTATTTTAAGTACCTACAAGGATAGTTTTAGTTTAGTTGCTTAGAGTAGTGTTGCATTTTCCTGCTGAATATAATTTCTTTTTCATTTTGGGCTGTTTCATTTGGTTTTTCAACTAAACTTACTTAATTGTATAGTGTATTGTATAATGTATTTTTTTGTTTGTATTCTTGTTCTTACTCTCTCTTCTCTCCTTTTTGTATTTCTTATTAGTATGTAATTTGTTAAGAAGTTAAGGATTTTTGTATTAATTTAATTTAAATTTTAGTATGAAAACCAACGTTGTGTATCTTTTCTCTGTAATTGGCTTACTTACTACCTGTTGATAATAAAGCATATTGTAATGTTTTTATTTTCACACTCGGGTTCAGTTCTTGGATTTATTTAAAAACACAGTCTAATTTATTTCCACTACTTTAACACAATTTATATTCAGAGAAACTACTATTTACATTTTATCTCAGCTGTATAATACGACCGACGAAAACTGAATGCCTCCTATCGCCAACTGTTCATATTTATATTATTCTCTGTGAATTGTCTGGTAAGTCCAGGAACCATCGGGAAACTCTTTCATGTTCTGGAAGCTTTAAGGGAATTCCCAGTAACGGCAGCGGTCGCCCTGTTGAGAGACAAACATTTCGGATTCCCAGAATTTATCGGAATAACGTCCCTTCCACGAATTGGTTGATGGCCGATTGCACCAGCTGTCGGATGAATTCTCGTAACATCGCCCCCTCCTTAAGACCATTTCGTCCCGGAATGTCCTAGAATCCTCCCTGGTGTGACGATATTTCCAGGACTCTCCATTTCGACATCGGGAAGTTTGGTGGAAGTAACAGTCAACGGTCTTCCAATCTGGGCTGCGAATATTGAGACAGCATACCAGGATTTCGATGCCACTGAATCGAAAGATTGTTTCCATCATACTTCTCACCACCCTCCAGTTCAGTCCATCCAACCCGCAGGCTATCTTTGGGACCGCCAATTTCATCAGATTCTTCTCCATCATCACATTCCTCAGTTCTACCAGAGTCTTCCAAAGATCGCTGTAAATAAAAGATGTCTCTGGTACCCACTGGTTGTTTATCTTCGAGATGAAGGACCTTCCCTACCTCTGGTTCTTGCTGCCGTAGTTTCTGGAACTGGCCGTACTTTTTGGCAAACACCTTGGCTATTTATTCCTCTGGGCATCCGGAGATCTCGAGCCACACAATGAGTCAGAGACTATTCTATAGGCACCTCAAACAGGTACTTTCTGCCCATTAGAGTACAGTGCCATAAACTGTTCGAATGTCATCTCGTCTTCCTCTGGTTGGATGCTACGAACTTGGGCTTGATCAACTTCGCCGTCATGACTCCCGGCATAATGGGTTAACCTGTTGAAATGTACCATCTTTGGTTTTCTCCGAGGTGTCTTCCTTATTCTGTAGACAACATCGTTGATGCTTTTTAGCCCCTCCCATGATCTTTGTAGCTTGGGCGAATATCTACGACGACGTAGCGGGTTATACAAGCAAACAAGATTATCAACTAGGAATTCCCCGGCTTTGACTTTGATGTCGTAGGCTTCCATCATTCTTCGGGCACTGGCATTCTCGATATTTAACCGGACTCGCTGGTGAATGTCATTCATCATTTGACGTAATTTGCTGGCATAGTCTTTACCTGGAGTTTTTTCTCCTGGTGGACATTCAAACTTCAGATTGTGATAGTCGTAAACTCGTCCCATAATAACAATGTCCGGGATCTGACCCGTGGACTTGAGCTCAGACAAACTGTCTCTGACTCTTTGGTGGTCGTTGTAGTTTGCAGACGTCTTGATCGGAGTGGGACTCCAAGGGAACACTGAAACGACTGATCCGTTCCTTGACAAGGACAGCAACGGTCAAGGCTTTTTGATTCGGCAAGGCATAAGCTTCTGCACATTTACTGAAATAGTCCATCACCACCACAATGTATTTATTTCCAGAGTCCGATTTAGGGAATGGACTGGCAACATGAATGGCTACTCTTTCAAATGGACTGCCCACGTTATATTGCTTCATGGGAGCTTTTGCTCGCTTTTGATGCCCATTACTTGCTGCATTAACTGTATCAGCTTGGCAGCTTACCCAATAGAAGCGTTCTCTTAACTTTCCCAGGGTTTTCGTCGCTCCCAGATGTCCTCCGGTTGTACCATAATGCAGTTCCCGCAAGACCTCTGGTCTCCTATTTCTGGGGATTTCAATCTGTTTTTTGTCCTTGCCTATATTCTACCACGTACTTCAGAAGTCCGTTCTCCAGGATGAGGGAACTCTACTGAGCCCAGTACGACTTTATGGTGGGTGAATATTTGGAAATTTGGAAAACTCCTGCCACATAGGTTTGCGGTCTTCTTCCTTCCATTGGATAAACTCTTTTAACTCGGTATCTAGTTTTTGATCTTTTTGAATCTACACAGAGTGCCAGTGATCATCGAAGCGGTAGCTCTACAGTTTCTTTCAGGTTGCTGATAATGTTTTTTGCAATCATCAGGGAACGATCTCCTCGATAAGCACTGTGTCGAAGACGATTTCTTGCAACCGCTCAATCTACCTTGCCACTCGTCCTTCGGGATTTTCAAACTGCAGGAGCCACTTCAGTGCTGCATGATCAGTCCTCAGGAGGAATCTTTTACCATAGAGGTAACTGGAAAAATGTTCTACTCTCTTTTTCACAACTCTAGACAAGCATCTACAATAATTTCACCTGTTTCGGAACATTTACATCCTCTGTCGTCTTTCCCTTGAAGCACTACTTCTTAGTAATTCACTCGCAAAATTCCATCTTTTTCAACTCGAATCCCTTGGAGATCATGAGATCCATTCCTATGGTGACCTCGTCTTCTATGTCCGCCACCAATGCCCGATGTAGGAAAGTTGTATTTCCCAAGACCATTTCAACCTCTATTTCACAATGGAATTAGCTGTTTCTCCTGTCGCTGTTCGTAGTTGTCATTTTCTTGGTTTGATCATTGCCTGGTCTAAAATGATGTTGGGCCTATAAATGTTTTTGTCGCACCCGTTCAGCGGCATTGCACATTGCTTCTTATTAATAAGACCATCTACAAAGACACTGTTTGCGCGGTGGCGTAGCGAAAAGACATATGCCTTGATAGTTGGGGCTTGTTGGGTACATTGACCTTCCTTAGTTTTCCGACGAGGAATTCGGTACTCCGTTGCTCTCCGTATATGTATCCAAGTTGTCTTTTTTGGGGAAGGACTTCCTCTACTATTTTCCTTACACAGACGTTATCATTTCAACCATCTTTTGATTATCCCTCTATGATTCGGCCTCTTCCCTGTCCTTTACAGGCATTTTTTTGCAGCCTCGAATGCCCGAGCTCGAGAAAGTGCGTCCAGTAATTAAGTCGGCGAGCTAGTGTGAATGCTTGTTTCACCTCGTGGTTCCGAATTCCATCCAAAAACACTTGCACTGCTAACCTTTCGATCAAATTTTCCGGTGTGGCTGGATAGACAAGGCGAACCAGAGGGGCAATATCAGCTTCAAACTCTTGTTGGGATTCAGTTTGGAGTAGTAAACGTGCTCCAAATGGCTCTGTCCTTGCCTCCCAGACCTTCCTTTTAAATTGTTGACTAGTTGTTCGTATTCTTCTTGCTCAGAGGTATTAAACGTTTATAGTTAATGCTATTGCTTGTTCCTCTACCAACCATCCATTCAGCTTTACTGCAGCCTCGAATTGGCGCCGATATTTAAGCCCATGACGATTTCCCATCAAATTGAAAAGGTTTCATTTTGTGTCTTGTTCCCTCGAGGCCAAATTTTGAATCCACTACTTCCGAACTGTTTCTGCTTTTGGTCTTTGTGACTACCTGCTCTTTTATTTTGCTGATCTCATCGTCCATTATCTGTTTTACCTCTTCTATCCGCGTTTCATTTTTGACTGTCGACTGTTCAAATCTTCAATCCGAGCTTCATTCACGACTAATTTCTCTTCCAACGTTTCTGAATTTTTCTGTTTTTCAAATTTTCATACTTTTGAAATTTTCTTCTTCTTTCTTCTTCTTCTTCCAGTAATTGGGCTTCTAAGGCTTTAGAGTTTTCTAACAATTTGTCTTCTAGGATTTTAGAATTTTCTAGAAATTTGTCTTCTAGGGTTTAAGAATTTTTCTGTAATTTGTGTAGCTTATCTTCTAAAGACCTTCAATTTTCTAGCAATTTATCTTCTAGGATTTGACAATTTTCATATAATTTATGTAGTTTGTATTTTAAAGGCAGAATTTTCTAGCAATTTGTCTTCTAGGCCGAGATGTTAAGACCGACATCTAGCACATAGAGGTTCCGAATCAGGAGCCGTTCCATGTAATTGCTGTTACCTGTAATTCCTAGGTTAGAATGTCACGATGAAAATTTCAGGTTAACTTCACCTGTCAGAGATATTGATTACTCTCTTCGAGGTGTCATTCTTTTGTAAGCAAGACAATTAATATAATATATATTGTTTCTGGTTAGGGAACCTTCATCAATTACGCTTCCCACAATTGAATGTCCTCTCGAACACTTTATGTATTTGATACATTTCGTTAAATTTGAAGACGCGAGATGTAAAGACCGACATCTAGAATTTTTGGGGAAACTAGCACATAGAGGTTCCGAATCTGGAGCCGTTCCATGAAATTGATGTTACCCGTAATTCCTAGGTTAGAATGTCACGATGAAATTTTCAGGTTACCTTTACCTGTCAGAGATATTGAATACTCTCTTCGAGGTGTCATTCTTTTGTACCTCGAAGAGAGTATTTACTTGTAATGTTTCTAGCTTAACTTCTAAGACTTTCTTCCATTTTTGTTAATAGCATACTCGTATTCCCATTACCAGAAACTTTAATCAAATAAGTACCGGGATTGTTTCCTTCATTTATTAGGGCATATTGTAGCAGTTCTATTAATTCACTTTTCGTCCCACTAATTTCTAAATCCCTGTGGTGTAGTTCTCTTTTTTTAATGCGTCACTTTCAATTGGTCCAAACTCACCCCGTTAAACATGGTTGGTGTTGGTCTATTTATTTTCCACTTCTAAAGTTCCACAATTACACTGAACACCTGACGCCTCTGTAATGTTGTTATTTACTCGTCGGGTTCTTGGATTTATTTAAAAACACAGTCGAACTCACCATAATTTGTTTCCACTACTTTTAAATTCACAACACTACTTACAATCTATCTTGAACACCTGGTGTTCACCATACGGCAATCGAATACTGAATAAATCCTCTCGCCAGCTCTCCATATTTATATATTTCTTCTCTAGAAGCTTTCTCGATCATTCGATGAAATTCGATGATATTCCATAGCGTCAGCCGCCGGCCTCCGGTTGCCAAACAATGAATGCCGATTCCACGAAATATGGGATGAATTCCCTTCACAATATTATTTTTACCTTTTTACCTTATTACTAAACTTCATTAAGTTAATAATTAATATGTAGCATGAATAATAAATAATTACCTCAGTGTCAAAGCTAATCTTTGTATAAGTGGTACGATGAATCTTATGTGTTATTTTGAAGTATTGAGGCCCCACAATTTTTAATAATTCCTCAAAGGTGCTTCAAATCTCTAAATAACGTCACAAACTGTCACTGGTCATTCAGAGTATGTACCCAAATGACATTCGATACTTACGCACATTCTGAAAACGCTATAAAAGCTCGAACCTCTATTTTTAAACCCGTGCGAACTAGGCCTAATCTGTTCGAAAATTCTTCTAATCGTCACCAGGGAACGTTACATATGGGAGCCAGACAATTCCACATGAAGAAAATTACTACTTAAATATAAAAATCCCTCTCGGCTTTTACTTCATCGGAGATAATTTAATACGCACTGGTAGTAGAATAACATTTTGTGGGTCGATGAGAGGCGAATAATTCAAATTAAACGTACATTATTTTCGAGCATTCTTTAATTCTTCTTTTATAATTCTTTTTTGACAAACAAAGGCAGCAAACATATAGGCTAATTTTTTTAGGGGGGGTGGATATTTTTTTGATTGGTAATGGGCTGATTCGGACTGCAACTTTAAATTTTTGTTCATGTATTTCCAGGATATATAAAATTGTGTAAATATAAAATTTATTTTTATGCAAAAAATGATTAAATGATTAAAATTTAAACTTAAAACCCCCCGCTGGATATGGCCTTGATACAGGGTGGCCATCGAAACCATTTCAGCAAGATTTATAGGTATATTTATATATACAGGCTTTGATGCGTAAAGTTAAAAACCTAGGGACACATATATTTTTGCTTTTGTTTTCAATGAGATCTGCTCACTTATTAATTGCGTCGCTCCAATTTCCACTAGTGCTGTAAAAGAAACGACTTCTTACTTTACGTTACTTTTAGTCTGACTACCCGTTACAAAGTATTCATTACTCGTTACTTTCGTTACTCGTAATTTGAGTAGTGCACGTAAATATAGGGTATTAATGAGTACATACCTATTATAATAATTAAATAATTATCCGATATAATACGTTGCAATTAAAGGAAAAAATAATTATGTGTGGAATATGAACGGATTTTATTAAGTAACATTTTTATTCAATTACTAGCCGTTACCCGCGTATGGAATGTAGAATTCTTTGCACAAAAATAACTAATGAAATATATGGGCTATCCAATTTAACAATTTTTTCTAACATTGTTGAACTACCTTACATAACTATAAATCTCCCAATCCCGAATATATTTCACCGAAACTGCAAGTGCTTATGGGCCACCCTATATAACAATTCTATTTAATATTTTTTGGAACCATTCTGTATAACTGTAAGTCTGCTTCACCCTAGAGTGCAACCATCTTATATAAGCTGCTGTGTATTTGTCATCCAATATAACATTTTTAAATTACCTAACTATAATTCTACTCCACCCTATACGCTATATAACAATTATTTCGTAAAACATAACTTCCCTCCGCCCTATATTTTAATCACTTTTTATATGCTCCTTTTCTAACATTGTGTTAAACACAATATATAACTATAATTTTGTTTCGACCCATATATCAGAATGCAACTGTTCATGGTCTACTTTATACTTATACTTATAGGCCACACAAAATTACCTTTTTTGTACCATTCTGTATAACTATAAATCCACCGATCCCCAACATATTTTACCCAAACCGCAACTTTATATGATCACCCTATGTAACAATTTCATTCAACATTTTTTTGAACTGCTATAACTCTACTTCCATCTTTATTTAAATCATCTTGTATATACTGCTGTCAATTAGTCAACTATTATAACTTATTTGTCTATAATTTTTTGAACCATCACGTATAACCATAATTTTATTCAACAAAATATTTCAACCTCGCTGTATATGCAACTTGCTTAGGCGTCACCATATATAACATTTTTTAAACACTTATCTATAACTCTGATCCCCTCTTTATTTCAACTATCTAATCTATGCTACTGCTAAGTAACCATTTCTCTGACACTTTTTAACCACCCTGGAAAATATAGTTTGTCTCCACCTTATATGTCAACCACCCATTATATGCAACTTTTTTTAACATTGTTTTAATCACACTGTATAACTATACTTTTACTTCACCCCATGTTTCAGATATTGCATATATGCAACAGCTCATATTCTATTCTAGAAATGTCATACAATTTTTTATCCACACTGTTAAACTATACTTCTACTTGTTTTTTTTAGCTCAGAATATAATATCAAAACATCATTTAAAACAAGAAATACACTAAAATCAATAATATCAAAAACCAAACCAAATAACACAACTCAAAATACAAAAAATTGCATTTATAAAATCCCGTGTGAATGTAATAAATTCTATATTGGAGAAACCTCTAGACCTCTGAATGTTCGAATAAACGAACACAAAAATTACATTAAAAAACGACAATTTGAAAAATCCAAAATTTGTGAACATGCTTGGGACCTTGGTCATAAAATACAGTTTCAAAATTCAGTTATATTACACAAAGAAGAACACAACACCAAAAAAAAAAAACTAAAAGAGTCTGCTTTAATTTTGTTAAATGAAAACGATTGTATCGCTACTACCTCCGTAGAATTCAGTCGTTCCTGGTTGCCGATGATTAAGGAAGAAATTGCTAATGGTCATGTCCTTGTGAACAACCCAATATCGGGATAGTTCATAAGGTTTTTCCTAGGTTTTCCCTTATGATTTTAATGGGATCCACTGAATCAACAAAGTCCTTTGGTCACATTTTTGGCGAATGCACCATCTTATAAGAAAGTCGCACCTAGGAGCGCCACATAAAGTTCTGAAGATCTCCCTTTCAAATTCTCCCAATTTGAAAGGAAACTTTATGATTATATGATCTTTAGAAATGTCTGTGCTACCCTGTATATTACAAATAAAATTCTCTTAGTTACGTCAAAAATCAAATAATAAACATTGTCAAATATTTAAATTTACATCTTGGAATTGTACCTTTTTAATCCGTAGTTTCTTAGCCATTGACAACGGGGTCTGATCTAGACCCGAAACGTTTGGAATATACAGCAATTTCCTTTAAAGTGTGGTGTTATTTCCCAATAAACACTTAGACATATACTTCTACTTCACCCTCTATTTCAACCACCTTGTATCTACAACTACCTATAGGCCACCCAGTAAAACATTTTTTGTACCACTCTGTATAAATATAAATCCATCACTTTCTAATAAATTTCACCAAAATTACAACTTATTATTGGGTACCGAATGTAACAATTTTTTAAATACTCAATTACTTAAATCTACTTCTCCCTACATTTCAAATATTGTATCTGTGCAACTGATTCTGAGCTACGCTATTTCACAATTTTTCCTCATATTTTTTAACCACCGTATAAAGTGTAATTTCTCTCCACACTTCATTTAAATCACCCTTCATTTGCAACTTTTTCTAACCTTATTTGAATCACACTGTGTAACTATAACTTGACTTCGACCCATATTTCAGATCCTCCATTTCTGTAACCTATATAACAAAATTATTTACCCACACTGTAAAATTATTATTCTACTCAACCCTATATTTCAACAACCTTGTATATGCCACTACTTATGGGCCACAATATAACATTTTTACACCACCGTGTATACTTAGACTTCTAATCCACCCCATATTTCATCTATCCGGTATATGGAACAGTTTGCAAATCATAATATTCAATTATAATATTTTTTAAACGCACCAGTTTAGCTGTAATTATGCGCTGTTACATATTTCAACCATCCGATATGTGCTACTTGTGAATTTGTGAACTACTTATGGATATAAAACATTTTTTTAACCACCTAACCCATTTCATAATTATAATAATAGCTCAAGAAAATTCGAATATCTTATCTGCTTAGATAACACACTTTTTATCCACCCTGTATAAATGTAATTGAACTCCACCTGGTATATGCAACTATTTATGATTCCCTCAATATACATTTTTTGAACCACCCCATATAACTTGCTCCATATTTCACCCACACTGTATATATGCAGCTGCTTACGGACCACCTAATATACCTTTTATCAAGATTTTTTAAATCCATGTATGTTATTCTACTCCGCTCTAAGTTTCACAAATCCTATATACGGAACACCCTGTAAAATTACACTTGATGTATCAGTTGAATTTTGAAACATGTTATATTGGCAGATCCCAAATTTTGAATAAAAGCTAAGCTGATGCAAGTATCTCATATTTGGTGTATGCGGTGGAACCAATTGACTAATTGTGTGTTATCGAACATGGTAGTAGTTTTTTTCGCTACATCTACCTTTGCTGTCAATGTACCACCCTGTATAAATATAAATCCATCAATTCCCAATAAATTTCACCAAAACTGCAACTGTTTATGGGGCACCCTATATAACAATTTTTCAAATATCCTTACGCTATTGCCTCTTAATTTTTCACGCATAGTATTAAAGATAATTTCTCTCCACACTTCATTTAAACCATCCTTCATTTGCAACTTTTTCTAACCTTGTTCAGGTACTTCAAAAAAATTTTACCCACACTGTATAATTATTGTTCTTTACTTTATATATGCAACTAATTATGGGCCACCTTATATAACATTTTTTCACCACCCTCTATACTTAGAATTCTAGTCCACCCTATATTTCATTTATCCGGTACGTGAAACAGGTTGCAGATCATAACATTTTTATAATATTTTTTAAACCCACCTGTAGATATAGCATTAATTATACTCTGCTATATATTTCAACCATCCTATAATATGCTACTTGTGAACTTGTAAAACTACTTATCATTATAAAACAAATTTTTAACTACCCTATAAATTATAAGTCCACTCCATCTTATATTTCAACTACCCTGTATAAACAACTGCTTCTAAAATTTTTTTCAACCCATTTCATAACTATAATAATAGCTCAAGAAAATTCAAATATCCTAACTGCATATTTTTTATCCACCCTGTATAAATCTAGTTCTATTTTACCCTTATCTCACCCACATTGTATATGCAACTACTTACCTAACAATATAACATTGGAAGGAAGTTATCATATCAAACATTTTCAACTTTTTAAATTTCATAGATACTACTGAAATTAAAGTTGTGTATAGAGTTAGCCGCGCTCATAAATATAATTCAACTCCACCGGTTTTTCAATCACCTGGTATATACAACTGTTTATGGTATACTCAATACATCTTTTTTTGAACCACCCCGTATAACTTCCTCCTTATTTCAACCACATTGTATATATCGTTGGCTTAAACTAGATACAGGCTAACTCCACTTTTGACGGAATTTCAGATTTTTGCTCCATTTATTAACGCTAACCGCAATCTACCGCTTAGTAAACAATATAACTCCAAAAAATGTTAAATATTTCAAAATCGTCTGTCATGTAAAGCAGATAACTCCAAAGAGTAAAATGTCAACAGCACAAAACGTCCAAATCTCGCTTGACCGGTCATTTTACTTAGGAGAGTTAGAAAATAACGTCAGTGTGTTAGTGTTCACATGTTTTTATTAAAATATCTGAGAAACCTGTTAGGGGATTTGTGTTAAAAACATTTATTAGTGGTCAAACAAGGAAGTTATCATATCAAACATTTTCAACTTTTTAAATTTCATAGATACTACTGAAATTAAAGTTGTGTATAGAGTTAGCTGGTTCACACAATTTCGTATGGACTAAAATATTTGGAGTTGGCTGGATATTTCATATGCCTTTTATGATTGCACTACTCGTTGTTTAATCTATTTGATGGTTATTTACAAAGATTTTTAGGACATTATTATAAAATAATGTTAAGTTTTTAAAACTTATTTTTTAAAGCTGTTGATTTACTAAGGTAGCTTTTATTTTATTTCAGTCTTGTCAAAAAAATGACGTCACGTTCACACAAAATTCTAAAGTTAGCTTTTGAAAAACAAGATATTAACTCAAATATCACTGTCTCATTACCATCTAATTTAGAGCAAAATTCTGAAAGCACGAATGCATTACGTATAGGGCAATCAAGTCCCGAAAAAGAAGTCAGCGAGTAGAGTACTGTGATTTCAGCATCTCATTTAGAGGGAGATGTTGAGAGTACACATACACCACCTATTATTGTTGTTGATGGGAGTGATATCCCCTTAATTGCAGACTCTTTTATATCTACAATATTTCAAAATAATATCGTCAGTGAAGGAACTAATAAAGAATTTTCCCAGTTTAATTTTGCTAATGAAAATGAGAATATGGCATGCTCAACTTACGCATTAAATGATAGTAGGGATTATCCTTTTTCACAAGGTGAAGTAGCAACCTCTATTTTAACATGTTCTATTTTGGCAGATTCAGAGATAGCTAAAGATACAGTGTGCCTGAAAGACTTATCAAAATTAGATATTTTGACTCTTTTAGACATGGATGTAGTGTTGTTACCTGCTACATCTGAACGTGTTCAGGATACAATCAACCCTGATATCAGTGATGCAAGCTCAAATGCATTAAAGTTAGTGCCTTATTCAGTCAGTTCTGATTCGGACCAAATGTCTGAAGTGGAGAATCAACCAAAAATCAAAAGAAGAAAAAGATGCCAACTGGACAAATCTACTTGGGTACATGAACTAAATAGGAAACGAAGAGAACGTGATCTAAATTATTTTGGAAGAAAGAAGAATGGTGACGCTTGGGAAAATGTTCCAAAGCAACCCAGGAACCTACAACAAAGATGTAGATGTAACAGGAAAGTAAACAGTGTTATACAATGCTCCCATATATCAGAAACTGTCAGGAAAACTATTTTTGACGGATTATGGAGTTGACATGGAATGAGAAAATATATATATATATATATATATATATATATATATATATATATATATATATATATATGGTTAGTGAACCCGGATGTATCTAAAAGAAATTGTTCGGTATATTACTATTTAAAAAAAAACAAGACAATTTGATCAGGATATGCAAAACAATGTTTCTGTACACATTATGTTTAGAAAAGTACTCAATTGGAAAAATAAAAAACCTAAAGGCGATGATACCCCTTCAGATTCAGAACTACAAAATAAAACAAGAAAACAACCATTTGAAAAGGAAAACGAAGCACTACATAGTTTTCTTAATAGTCTACCTACCATGGAATCGCATTATTGCTGCAAATCATCAGCCAAAAGCTATCTCTTACCAGAATGGTCATCAAAGACAGAATGTTCATTCAACAATGCTTTGAATTGGAAAAACATATCTTTATTTTCTCCTAAGAAGGATCAGTATCACATATGCTTTTACCACCAACTGGGACAAATTTCAAATGAAGACTACGATTTACTTATAAAAAGAAAAGACACGGAACAAGAAAAATTTCTATTTACCATGGATCTTCAGGCCGTTTTGCTATCACCTCGGTCAACCGCATCTAGTTTATACTATAAGACAAAACTTTGCGTACATAATTTTACCATATTTGATTTACAAACCGATCATGGCTCTTGCTACATATGGAATGAATGAAGGGGGACTTCACTCAGAAGTACTTGCATCAATGTTAGTTAAATTTATTATGGACAAAGTAATTCTTCGAGTGAACCAAGGAACGCTAAACACAATTATTATTTATAGTGATGGGTGCACTTACCAAAACCGCAAAGTAACTATGTGTCATGCGTTACTGAACCTTGCTATGATAGAAAACATAATTATTGAGCAAAAGTTTCTGTAGGTCGGCCACATCCAGATGGAGTGTGATTCAATGCATGCAAAAATTGAAAAGCAACTCAAAAATCGAAAAATTAATGTCCCTGCTGAGTATATTCAGATATGCGGTGAAGCTAGAAAAAATCCTGAGCCTTTTGAGGTCCATTATTTAACCCATGACTTTTTTAAATCAATTGATGTAGTTGGGTTTTAAAAGTAAATACGCCCTGGAAGAATGAAGGGAGATCCTAAGGTAAATACTTTCTTTAAAATTTCTATCGCCAATTAATTAATTTTTTAAGGTAACTGATTTACGCGCCATTCAATATAGACCTATTGGTGGAATATTCGTCAAGTTGGAATTTCATGATGAGTGGACTCTTATACCACAAAGACAAACCAAAAATGTATCACCGGTGAATATAAATGAGTTACCCAAACTATATTCTGGTCGGTGTAAAATTACGAAGATGAAGTTCGAACATCTCCTGGAATTGAAAAGCGTTATACCTGATGATTACCATCACTATTATGATAACCTACCTAATGAATAACTCATTCATACTTGTGTGATTTTAATGCTTATTTAATTATGGACAAGTTATAAATAATAACCGTCAAACTCCGCAATAATAAATAATTTCGAAAATGCAAAACATATATCTCCTAAAATTGGTAATAAAAAATTACTAATAGGATAAATATATAATATACGGTTTTTTATATGCCAAAGCATACATTTTATAACATAAGCCTTTTTATAGAATTGAAATCTAAATTTTATAGGAGTTAATCAGTTTTTTGCATCTCCTCTAAAATTTGCAATATGGATGACAGGATTGTAGTTTAAGCCAACGATATGCAACTACTTACAGGCCACCTAATATACCTTTTCTCAAGATTTTTTAAATCCATTTAATTCTACTTATCCTATATACGGAACACCCTGTAAAATTACACTTGATATAACGGTTGGAATGTTTGTAAAATCGAAACATGTTACATTGGCATATTCCGCATTTTGAATAAAAGCAAAGCTGGTGCAAGTATCTAAAATTTGGTGCATGCGGTGGAACCAATTGACTATTTGTGTATGTATTACCGAACATGGTAGTAGATTTTTCCCTATGTCTACCGTTTCTGTCAATTTAGGGAGATAAAATGTATACCAGATTTTAAGTCAAACTATAAGCTTTGCAACAAAAAAAATTCAGCAAAATTAGTTCATTAGTTCTTACGTGATGAGGTAACAAACAAACAAACAGACAACTACAATTTTATAATAGTACTAGCCGTAACCCGCGGTTTCACCCGCGTACAGAATGTCCACCAATCCCGAATACATTTCACCCAACCTACATGCAAGTACTTATGGGTCACCCTATATAACTGTTTTATTCAACATTTTTTTGAATAACTGGTAAGTCTACTTCACCCTATATTGCAACTATCCTGTATGTGTTGATGTTTATTTGTCACCCAATATAACCTTTTGAACACCTGACTATAACTCTTATCTACCCTAAATTCCAGCTATGCAACTGCTTATGGTCTACGCTGTATAAAAATTATTTCAGATATTTTTGGAACCACCTTTTAAAGTACACTTTTTCTTTACCCTATATTTTACTCACTCTTTATATGCAACTTTTTCTAACATTATTAAACACACTCTAAAACTATAATCTTGCTTCTCCCTATATTTCAGATATTACATATAGTAGAATGCAACTGTTCATGGTATAACCTATATAACAATTTTTTTGTAACTTTTTTTTGATCCACGCTATTGGAAATACCTGTGGAACCCTTGGTGTGTCACAAATGTAAAAACACAGTTTTGCACCCTAACACCAAACTTTTATTTAAACACTCACCCAAACTTATTAGCCACCCTATATAACAATTTTATTCAACTTTTTTTTAACTGCCTTGTATAACTAACTCAACTTCCAACTACATTAAAACCATCTTGTATACACTGCTGCCAATTTGTCAAACATTATAACTTATTTTGGACCATCCGGTATAACCATAATTTTACTCTACAAAATATTTCAATCACCCTGTATGCGCATCTGCTTAGGCGCCACCAAATATAATATTTTTTAAACTCTTAACTATAACTCTGGACTACTCAAAATCTTATATATGCAACTGCTTATGGACTACGCTACATATCTATTTTTTTAACCACCCTTGAAAGTATATTCTGTCTCCACCTTATATTTCAACCACCCCTTATATGCAGCTCTTTCCAATATTCTTTTCATACTGTATGAACTATAATTTTACTTCGATGTTCTATCCTACAAAAAAACATTATCTAACTTCTTGAACTATAATTCTACTCCACACGCTATTTCAACCACCTTGTATATGCAACTACTTTTCGGCCACCCAGTATAACATTTTTTGTACCACCCTGTATAACTATCAATCCATCAATGCACAATATATTTCACCAAAACTGCAACAGCTTATTGGACACCCTATATAACAGTTTTGTTCAACGTGTTTTTTAATCACCTTGTATGTATTACAACTACCCTGTATACGCTACTGCTTATTGGTCAACCAATATAACATTTTTTAAATACTTAACCGTAACACTTCTCCACCCTTTATTTCAACCATCCTATCTCTGCAAATTATTATGAAATACGCTATTTCACAATTATTCCTTATATTTTTTCAACAACTTTATAACGTATAATTT
Organism: Octodonta nipae; assembly: GCA_034190945.1. NCBI lineage: Eukaryota > Metazoa > Arthropoda > Insecta > Coleoptera > Chrysomelidae > Octodonta > Octodonta nipae. The sequence goes on along the minus strand of CM067221.1, from coordinate 49,927,331 downwards.
CTCTTCACACTTCATTTAAACCATCCTTCATGTGCAACTTTTTCCTACCTTGTTTGAATCACACTATATAACTATAATTCTACCTCGCTCCATATTTCAGGTACTCCCTATATGCAACTGCTATATAACAAAATTTTTCTAGCATTTTTTACCCACCCTGTATAATTTTAACTCTACACCACCCTATATTTCAATAACCTTTTATATGCAACTACTTATTTGCCACACAATATAACATTTTTGTACAAGCCTGTATCCTTAGAATCTTACTCCGCCCTATAGTTCAACCATCCTGTATAGCTGTAATTATACTCCGCTATATATTTTAGCCATCCTATATATTCAAATACATGTGGATATAAAACAAGTTTTTAACCACACTATAAACTATATTCGACTCCATCTTATATTTTAACAACCCTCTATAAGCAATTGCTTCCAACATTTCCTCAACCCATTTCAGAACAATAATATCCTCTGAACATAATTCAAAGATCCTAATTGCTTACATTAGACATTTTTTTCTAAGATTTTTTTATGCAAACTTATAAATTTCTTCCCCTTTTCAACCACTTGGTATATGCAACTATTTATGGCCAACTCAATATAACTTTTTTGGACTATCCGTATAACCAATTCCACTCCCCTTTATTTCAATCACATTGAATATATGCAGCTGCTTATAGGACACCTATATTGGGTGGTATTTTTAGATTTTTTAAATTCATGTAATTATACTCCTATATACAGAACACCCTGTATAATTACATTTACGCTTGTTATATCATTTGATTTTTTTTAAATCCAAACATATTACATTGGCACATTCCGAATTTTGAATAAAAGCTAAGCTGATGCCAGTATCTAATATTTTGTGCGTGCGGTGGAACCAATTGAGTTATTCTTTTACCAAACATGGAGGAAGTTTTCGCTATATCTACCGTTTCTGTCAATTTAGGGATTTAAAATGTCTACCAGATTTTAAGTCAAACTATAGGCTACGCAATAAGAAAAGACTCATCAAAATCAGTTCAGTAGTTCTTACGTGATGAGTTAACAAACAAACAGACAACTACAATTTTATAATAGTTAATATAAAATAAATAAAGAGAAAAATAAATATACACTCAAGCAATGCAACTAAGCACATATCTATATATAAATAGGCAAAGACAAAACGGTTAGGTACTATTTTATCCTCTGTCGCTTAACCAATTTTCTTTATTTTTGTTTTGTTTAGTAGCAACTGACCACCTTCAGTACAGAATGCTAAAATGTATTTATAATATTGGTTCATTCATTAAATAAAATATAATAAAAAAAACATTATTTACGTCCATACTGTCAATTCCAAACAGATTGCTTGGAGAGAAAATCGTATGATGGATTGACTCGAATGTGAGAGACGAATTAAATTAAACTAAAAAATAACAAATTTTGACCCGTTTCTAAAGTTATTCTACATCGTCATGCCATTAAAATAGAACCCAGAAAAATGTGCATTACATAATAATGACCATTCATTGAGCTCTCGCATGTTTGCAACTTTCATTGGTTTGTAAATATGGTTTATTAACTAAAATAAGAATTATGTTGCAATTGATGAATTTTTTCTGGAAATAGGTTGTTAATTTTAATGTTATACTTTCAACTTAAAGATTCTTTTAATCTTTACCTTATAAATTTCATATAATCTGAATTGGATTACAAAAAATGTGAATTAATGTACTGATTGTAATATTCAAGACAAAAAGTTAGATCTGGCAATTGCTCATGGCTATCTTTGATGTAGCCCCTTGATTTGAATTTTAACATTTCAGAATATTGTTTGGTGTAAGATTATTATAGCATGATGGTAAGGTTGTAAATTCAAAGTGTATAGTTCAAGATTTCAGCTTGATTCACTGCGAAAAGTTTTTAACAAATGTGAGTATTACTTATTTATCATTAATTAAGAGCAGGTGCTTATATTTGTTTATATTTTCCATACAAAACAGAAATAGTCATTGCTTAATATGTGTTTCATTTAAGTTAATGACATTATATTGAATCTCAAGATTTGGGTTGAAGGTTTTTTAATATGTACTTATGTTTTGTACTTATTTGTAATGTAACACCTTGATACTAACTTTTGAGGGGGTTGATTTCATTTTCTGCTTACGAGCTGAAATCCTTAACTGTGAAATGCCAGATTAAAGGTTCTATTTCGTTTTATTTCTTATTTTAAGGCTATTGAAATTTTTCAGTCTCAAATCAAAATTTGAAAAATGTAGGTATTAACTAATATTTTAAATATTACATTTAATATTAATTCATTATTTAATATAATGTTAATATTTTTAAAGAGATTTATTTTTTTATGGTCAAAATTATAACTGCATATTTGAATATATTTAAAGGTCGAATCTTTATATTATTTTCAGGTAGGGAATCGGTTAATCACTGTTTTGTGTTCATGTATTTTATCTAATAAACAATTTATTTTATGTTACATAGTTCCATTCCTGCAAAATCCTGGTTCTATTACAAGGTAACTGACTTTTACCTAAAATAAACATATTATTGACATTTTAACGATGTGTATTTAAAAATAAAAAAATTCAATGCAATTACTGATTTGTTATTGTAAGTTAGATACATACCTCTATTTTACAAAGAAATATATTTTTATTGAACATATTTTTCCTTGGAGAAACGGTCAGACTATTAATTAATTATATATATGGAAAAATCGTTACCTGCTGTCAAATCATGTGAATACCATTTTTGATAGTTCAGCATCGAGCGTTGTTTATTGTTCAGTAGTAAAATTGTCAATCTAGTAGATCAGTATTGGTTTTTCGGACAAGTAGAAGTAACTTTCGTTTTAATTATTCTGTAAATTTATGTTTTAATTAATTGATTTCTATATGTTTTTCACAATCTTCCGAATGTGTGGTGTAACAAATTGACAATCAGTAGACAACAGATAACATATTAGATTTTAGTATTTATAAGGTTGTTGGACATATATTTATTTTTTAATTTTATGAATTCGTTTGCAACTGCAAATGACGAAAACTTTTAGGCTACAAAGTGCAATCCTAACAAAAACTGGGGGGTCATGCATTTTTAAAAATTATTTGGAATACCTATATTTGATTAAATTCTGATATATTTTTTTATTTCAATAGATTTGTCAATATGATATGATCGATTTGGCGCGGGGGATTTCAAGACGCCTTCTTCTCCGATTATTCCTCTACTTTATTTCTGGTAGATATATATTTTTGACAAACGAACCTCAATAATGTTCACAATTTGATGAAATAGCGTCGAATTTCGACAACAGGATGACCACTGATTTTTATTATTTTATATCAGTCTCCTTAGTAAGTAGAAAGTACTATAAACATAGACAATATTTTCAATAAAGAAATAGATAAATAATTATATTCATATAATAATTTGACAGTTCTCCTAAACTACTCACCACAATGAAAATTACCGCATTTTATATTATGACCAAAATATGTCATTCACATTTATAAATATTTTTCTTTCATCCGTTTTGGTTTTCATGATATCGTGGATATAACAAAGTTCGTGCCTGCCAAAATTTTAGTACATTATCATTTTTATAATGAAACTTTTCTTCCATATATAGTGTTTGCACAATAATACTATCAGTTATAGGAGACGTTGTAGTACTCGGTTTTCTGATTAACTACGTCAATACGCCATATGGAATCTGCATTCAATAAATTAATTCAATCCCAAATAGTAAATATTTTATTTTATAGAGCTGTTTTCGAAATTCTGTCTTATACTATAATATACTTTTATAGATCTCAATGGTTTATGAAATCTTTAAGGTAAAAAAAAATAGTGAATAGTGTTCAAAATATAAAAGCGTATTATATAATTTAATAAATAACAATATAAAGGTATAATCAGTTAATGACGACTTATATATCTTACTGTCATAACAATTCGGTAGTTCGACAGGACAGACACCATTTCGATAGAAATACCGAAATACGGTAGGTTCGAAGTATTCTTACGTTCCAAACATACGAAATTATACCGTATTTAAGGAAGTAACGAAACGTACAACTAACGATGTGCGAGTCGGACGTTTCGGTATTGGTATTATGCTGCAGTCGACAAGCAAACATGCGATTCAAGTAACGATACCAATGTAAAATTAAAGATTCGGTACTTCGAGTCTTATCGAGTTACTTAGTAATGAATACATACGGTTTGTTACAGCCCTAATTTCCACCCCCTAGGGGGATAGCTTCCATAATTGTTTTTTAAAAGGGATGGTCAAGTTGTAGTACATAGTTTCAAAAGGCAATAAATCCTCTTAAAAGTAGCGTTTCGCGATCTCTTAAATTCAGCAACCCGTTGCCATGGAAACTCTACTGGATCTATAACAGGAAATAGAGTTCATTGTATTGAGGAAATAGTATTAATTATATTTCACAAACAATCAATGTGCAAGTGTGATCGCAATTTACACTCAAGAATTAGTTGCAAACTGCTGACAAACTAGTTCAGTGGCAAATAAAGAAAGGTATATTCAAAATCCCATGAAAAATGAAGCAGTAGAAGAAGCTTTTGTGGGCCAAATTGTTGTCTATCCTAAATGAAGGAACACAAAAATGTCTGACCTAGCCGGAGTTTCGCTTACCAGTATTTCAGAGGATTCTGAATCTTTCGACCCATGTGAAATTATGCTCCAACATTAACAATTTTGTGAAATAATATCATTCAGAAGACAAATAATATCCGAAACAATTTTAGTTAATCCGAACAAACAGTTTAACTTTGCTTTTCAGTAGATATTGACTTTTCTGCAATTTTCATCACTGCTCGACAAGAATCCAAGAACATTTGTTTCTTACCCATCATCCTCAAAAATTAGTTCAAGCTTTTTTAGGAGAAAATTTAAACGGAGATACACATAAATACTTTCCGTCAAAATAGCGTTGAACCAAATTATGAAAAAGGGCAAATGTTACCATATAGAAACATTAATATTCCAGCAAGATGGATGTTTACCCCATTATACATTACCTGTATGGCAGCATTTCGATGAAACATCTTCTGGTATGGATTAGGATCAGGAATGTTATCAAATCTCACACGAGATGACCCTAGTATTGCGCTTGGATTTGATTTTTTAAAAACAGCTGAATTAAAAAATCTGTGCTGATTAGCCTGAATCGATTAATTTAACCGCACCACTAATGAATGCCAAGAAATTACACCACACGACGTCTAAGTACACTTTGATCAGTTGCTGTATTGTTATATGAAGGCAGAATTCGTACACTTTCGACAATTAAATAATATTATTTCAAAACTTCTTTCTCACCAACGCATAGTTCAAACTAAAACTTTTAAATCTCATTTGAAAAGAATATTCTTTGAAAATGTGTATCACAACATAACTCTTACCATTCCTCCTAAGGATTTTAAAATTCTAGCCAAGAAATGAATGGCTAAACATTTCATCCTGAAAGACATAAATATACTTAATCTTGCTTTTATCGGGCGAAACAAAAATTTCTGGAAACCCTGCTTTTTTTGAATTTATTTTCGAAATATTGGAATGCACTCATGATATGTGCGTGTCTTAAAATAAACAAACTCGTAATAATAAAAAATGAATTTTCTAAAAAAACATGTTACGTATATGGGAAACACCCTGTAATAAAAAATAAATAATAGTAATTTTTTGTGCAAAATTTATGTCAAACAATGTGCAAACCACGTTTTCTGCAACAAACTGAAATAAAACAGATCTGTTATGAGAAATCTGATCCGATAAAGGTGACATTTCAGAAGTTTAACACTCTATATCTCGAAAGCTAGTCATAAATTTTTAATAATATTCTGCTCAGTAAAACACTGAACATTTGTTAAAGTAAAAATGTAATTACATACGAAGTTGACGGAGAGAATTTAAAACTACGGGGTAGTATAAAAAAATACATGTTTTCAATATGTATAGTTTTTGCAATCAGTTTAACATCCCGTTGAGTATAAAGAGACGGAATATATCTGTTTAATGTTTTATTCAAATTGCAGGACGAATGATTCGTACAGGGTGACTCATTAATAGGAAATATATTATATGCCTTCTCTAGCTATATTTATGACTCACACTGTATATTATATGAAGCACATCCAAGAAATTATTACTTTAATGAGATATTAATTGTTTAATAACATCTTCTTACGTTTTCAACGTTGTAATAAAAAAAAAGATTTTTTACAAAATCACATCTTACGTATTTTTTAAATACCCTGTAATCCACCAAAACTTATGGCAATTGTTTTGTCAAATATTTATGTCCAATAATGTACAAATCACAATTTCTCCAATAACCGGAAACAAAGCACGTCTATCATTGGAAATCTGATATCAAAAATGCGGCATTTTCGATGTTTAACACTCTGTATGTCGAAAACTAGTCATAGAATCTGTTTGAACCCATGCACTCTTTTTGTGAGATTGTCAACTTCTATAACATACCAAAATTTTACACAATTTGAAGTCCTTTTTCCATAAGAAAGGTGCCTGGTCCTTACTGAACGAACAAATAATTGCAGTTACGTGCAAACGTTTTTTTGAAACTGTGCCACGAGATTATACGGCAACATTTTTTTTAATACTTGATTTTCAATGAATTCGATAAGAGCACAAATGCCGTACAGGAACTTTTTATTAAAATATCCATCCCTTGGGCGAAATATTCACTTCCCTGCAGTGAGCTCATGTGCCATGATAAATGTACGGCACAATTATTTAAGGTATATTTTTATATTGTACTTTCTAATTTTTTTAATTTTAGGGTGCCTCTAATAATTTTTTCGAATAGGGTTGAAATGAGAAAATTGGCTTTCAGAGTAGAAGCCCTTAGAGCCAGAGCAATGATACGGCACAGTAAAATATTACTTTTAAATAAATATAATTATTTAAAATCAGACATGCCGTCCAGTTTTCTATAATTTTTCCATCGGAGAAAATTTTTGGAAAATGAAAATTTTTTATTCTTTCCAGCACCGTTGTTTATGTACGGCACAAGGTTTTTCTGTCTTACTTCTCCAATATCTAGGTTAGTTCGAAATGCCGTCAATTATAATTTAATAAATTTACCGGGTTCGAAAATAGCAAGTTTGACTTTCCGCGGACAACCCATGTGCCATGGAGAATTGACGGCATAGTAGTCAAACGTTTTCTTTTAGGCTGTAGTAATTAAGTCATAGACACTCATGGTGCCGAAAATGAGTAGTAAAATTTTCCCATCCGGCTCTTAGTCTAAAATGCCCCTCCCGGTATACGTGGTGGTTGAATATTGTCAAGAAAACAGCAAACACTATAATGGTTTTGTACAACAATCGTTACAATCATATTTTGGATAATTGTGTGGATTCACTGCGGTATCGGATTCAAGGAAGACGAAAAGGACTTCTGTTCGGAATATGATATGGACTGAGTCCAGGTACCACCTTGATGATTTACACCTTTGGGCTGTCAATGTAAGATTAATTTCAACTAATGTACGTTACTTCTTACCGTTAAGTTATCATCAATCACACCTAGACAAATTAAAGTTAGCCAAACACGCAGCTGTTAGCCATATAGTAGAATACAATACTAATCAGAACTCCGTCTACAGACAAGAGATGGATAGAGAAAACAATTGTTGTTAGTCGAGAAAAATAGCAGAACCCAATAACAAGTGATCGAAAAGCCAGATAAACAATAACCGTCAAATTGATTTATCTGACAAAAAACTGTGCTTCTCAACCAACATACATACAAAAAATAACGCATAACAAAAACATACAGTGATTGACAATGACTCTAGAGATTTGGAACTGAAACGTCTCCACAACAGATAAGTTTACACAATATCCATATATATATATATACATATGTCTACCCAGGAATACTGGTTGATCACATTGTAGAGATTTCTTTCTCCTAGCAGATCTGAGAGAGGACTTTCATTAAGAGAAGACCAGTATTCTGGGCAACTTTTAGAAATTGCCCCTACTACTTTTTTTCCATTACAACATTCAAATGTTTACTTTCTGTAACAGAAAAGAAGTAAACCCTAATGAGCGTCCAAGATAAGCCACAACCTCGTCAAGCAGCATTTCGAAAGTATAATGTTAAATAAACTAAAAAATATTGATTCGTTAATTGATTGATGACAAAACAATATGACAGAGACTGATGATGTTAATTTTATACAATCACTGAGCTTGAACGACTTCATAATTATGTCACTTGTATTCTGTACAATAAATTTCAATGCAGTACTGCCTCTGTCAAAATGCTATTAAATATTTATAAAAATTGGAATTCCGATTTAAAAAGGTATAACTGAGAAAAAAAGAGTGGCAATCATTCTAGTCTGAACCATGGATGCGGAAGCTTCTTACGAAATAAGGACCTTAAAGGACTTTTAATTGGATTGGTTTCAAAGGCAACCTCAGGGTTTTAACCATAAAAACCATAAAATTGATGGATTCGTGCAATGTAACATATTTGCTGGCAATATTAGATAAATGCAATAATAGCGATAATACCACTAATAAGTTCATTATCTATATACATGCGAGAGATGTAAAGACCGACATCTAGGATTTTCGGCGAAACTAGAGTAAGAGTATATAAATGAGATTTCTGAAAATAAAAGAAGTGTTGACTGAAAGCAAACGATTTATTCAATTGTGAGACATATAGGTCAACTTACAAAAATTAAGTAAAGTATAATGATTATGTTTCTCAATAATTATGTGCTAGAATTGTAGCATATATTTTTTAATAATTTAGTTCATTATTAACAGATAGGCAGCACTCGTTGAGTTTCATTTCTATCTCACAAAATAATCTTTAAATATATAATTATAAGCTTAAACTGGTTGCTTATCGATTTTCAATAAGTATTCTCTTTTTTAGAGATCAAATAGCACAACCAACTCCAAAAAATCCAAAAAGATTAAAAAAAGTTATATTTCGAATTTTGATAAGATACAAAATTTCAGTAACTGATTTAGGTCTCGAATTCCATATAGATTTTCCATTTTTTCTGAATTTCACTGACTTGGATTTCGAGACCATTGATCAGTGATAGCAATTGTTTCTAAACTTCAATATCAATTTATCAAATTAAGATAATAACGCAAATAAGCAGATAACAATAAACCTTTACTTGAGATCGCTATAATTTAATCACTAGTTGGTAGTTTCAGTCGTTAGGTATTGTTTGTTGTAGAGAATTGTTTCAGTTTTTGACTGAAAAACTCCCCTTATATTTTTGATACAATCTGTTCATTAAATCATAAACATTAATATTCTAGTAGATTGTTGTTTGAAAATAATTTTTCCCCATTTATTCCTGGACTTTTCGAAGTGTATTATAAGTAAGTATTATAAATTGTTATATCGACGTAAAAAGAAATTTTAATTATTGCAATAATTAATTGTTTAAAATTTCGCTCACTCCCCTTTATTTCCGAAACTAATAACACTCACTTTAATGGCAAAATAAAGCAAACATTCTAAAATTAATTCTGAGGACAAATTAGAATGTTTTTAAATAATCCAGCACATCATGTAGCAGATTAAATGTACTAACTCGTTGTAAGAAATAAAAGTATTTATTTTCATCATTTTGAAACGAATAATTTATCTTCTATTATAGAAAATATAAGAAAATCCGCTCATTCTCTTCAAGAAACCCAAGCCAATATTAACTATAAAATTATAATTAATGATTTACGTAGGTTATAGTAAATCTCAAAGGTGGTACGAAACACTTAGTTTGCGTGTTCAAGTCGCACTTGACCTAATTTTATTGTACAATTTTCAATATTCTCATGAACAAAATTACTCTATTAGTGAGCAAAATTTATATTTGTGGACAATCGGCGTATAAAACGTAATAAATTTATTTTAAGTTTTAGACTACGCAGAACTTATATGAAGACAAATTTTAACATTAATAATAAATTTTTTCCATATTATACAGTGACACCATTGAACAACAATGGGAAACTTTTTTATTGGTTAACTAGGTAAAATTTGACGATTTTCTGATGATAAATATATTATAAACTACAATACACATTTTCAATAATATTTATATTGCATTTTTAACTGTCTACAGGTTTTTAAGAAGACTAAGTCATATTAATAATTACAACAATAAGAAGGCTTTAATTTTAGACTCTGAAGTTGGTTATGTTTAATACAACTGAAAAAACCTTGTACTCGTAACTTATGACAAGAATTCAAAATCAGAGTTTATTTAAAATACTATTATTAAATATGGCCATAACTTAACAAAGTCTTAAAATGCCACTACGATCAGGATACAGGAACAAATTATTAAACAATATTATATGAAGAGTTTAAACAACATTTCTGTATATCGACCTTCTCTCTCAATACAAGTAATAGTTCGTCGTACGATTTTTCACAAATTGGGGATTAATATTAGCACAACACTCTTGCATGGTGTCTTCCAAAATTTTAAGTGTTTCTGAATGGTCTTTGCTTATAAACTATTTGTTTAAGGTAAGCCCAAGAGAAAAATCTAAAGGCGTTAAATGTTCCTAATGTTGATATTTCTAAATGGACTGTGCTTATAAACTCTCTGTTTAAGGTAACCCCAAAAGTAAAATATAAAGTAATTTATTTAGGCGATCGGAATGGTCAATAATTTTCCAAATGAAAAGTTCACCGAGACAAGTTGATACCATAAATTTGGTCTATCGTTTAAGGACAAATTATCTAGAACATCTCTTACTTCATTATGCAGAAAATTTCAATAAGTTTCAGCCGTTAAAACTCCCTAAAGAAAAATGATCCAACTATTTAATTATTAACCAATCCACACCGGAAAATTAAAATCTTCTTCTGTCTTTCCTTGAAACCAGAATGAAAATCCTAAACGAACATCAGCATGACGTTCTTTTAACGTGTTTATAAATTTGGGCTTCTAATCTTGCAACAACATCTAATTAAACACTGAGTTGAACATATTCATCGTACTTACTGGGAGTATATAGTTTTTTTCTAGATGCTGTTGAATAAAAATATTAGTCTGTACGGAGTGTTTTCCCCACATATCAAAGCAAGGTATCGACATTTATTCAAAAAATTGGTGAAACATTGCAACAGACGTGTTAAAATTTCAAGACCTCATTTATTCATTTCTTAAAAATAATGAACTGGTTAAGCCTAAATACAATAACTCCAGTTTGGTCAAATTACTAGCCTATGAGCTGGCAAAGTATTCAAAAGAGAATTTCAGGAAGGCTCAATTTTTAATACCCCGATTTGACGGCCCGCTTACCAACTATCTGGCTGGCGGCAGACTATGCGTTTCCTTGTGCGCATAGCCTATTCTTATAACATTTATTTTACGCCCCCAAAAATTAAGAAACCTTCTAGTAGAATGATTAACATTCTAATAAAAATATAATGAATATGAATTTAAAAAACCGGCCGTATAAAATAAGCGTAAGAACGGCAGCCCAGAAAATTTCGATTAATGAAAGAACTGAGTTTGATGTGATTCCTGAATGGCATACCAGAAGTGGCCATGGAATTCTGGTATTTTCCGCGATACCTATTTCAGCCCGATTGTCGTATAAGCCATAAGGCGAGCAGCTTTACAACGGTTTTCCACTAAATGGACAGTTGAGTTTATCTCTTGTTTGTGTTTTCTAGACCCTGAAAAATAAAAACAAAACTGAAACAAAGCCAAAAATCTTGTTTCCATGAAGCGCACTAAATTTTGTTTGAGTTTTGTTTTGTTTTCGCGCCGTTTCCGCTGGTTGCCGCGAGTAAGTTGGAACATATTTATTCTTCAATACACAACATGTTAGCTAGAAATATTATACTACAAAATAGCTAATATGGAAAAAAGTATTATAACTACATTATATCCTCTTTTAGCAGGTAAAATGAAATTTATTCTAAGCAACACTTTAAATTTCAGTCAATGTGGTTTATTATAATTTTTTAACATGAAGGACGGGTTAATATTTATATAATGCTTATTTGCAAAGCAGGTACTCAGAAAACAAAGATAAGTAGATTACATAATAACAGTTACTTATTACGAAATATATTGTGGTAAATTTGTAAACACTAGATCTATAACAGGCCTTCATTTGTAACAATATACAACAAAGCGAGAACAGAAAACACAACACGACCGTTTTCACTAAACAGACATCTCAAAACCTCTTGGTGTCACCACTGCCGAGCGAGGTTCGAAAAATAAAACTCCCAACCATCGCAAAACACACCAGTCTTCAAAAAGTTTGCGAAATGTTTCAGTTTTGTTTTATTCGAGACGAGTTTGTGTTCTGTTTTTGTTCTGTTATTTTAGTGGAAAACCGGAATTACCGTGATTCGACAAAGAGTACAGCTGTTTTGATATTATTAGTCACTTTATTTTGTAAACAAGTGTATTGTGATAAAATAAAGACGTTTGAAAGTGAGTGTGAATATTTGTGCATTTGAAACCAGGGAATCTATTCCAATTGGTGTTTGGAAGTAGAACAAAGTGAACTTCAAACCCTCAATTGATTTATGGCTACAACCAGAAGAATGACAAAAATGAACGAGACCAGCAAAAAAATATTCAAACAAGTTACCGATAAGCTGAACGAAAAAATACATCTGATCTTGGAGAAAACGCGACAAAAAAGAAAATCAAGATGAAATCCAACAATGGTTTGTATAAAATTTACATGAAAAACATACATTTGAATTAAAGAACTTTGTAACTAATATAGATGGAAAGTAACAAAATTTAATTGAGAGGTTATTGGCGAGGTTTGAATTAAAGAGAAAAGATGAAATTAAAACAGTACAAGAAAAACAAGAACAAGCCTAATTGAAGACACAAAATGAATTTAGAATATTATGATTAAAAAGGCAAGATGATTGAAATATGTAAAAGAAACAACTAGAAACTAGAACAACTAAGGCAATTAGTAATGCAAGATAACGTAGCAGTTAGACAGAAAATAGTGATTATGTAATCCGGCATAAGAGTGATAAACAGTGACATAAAAGTCGTAAAAAACTGACTCCAGGCTTTTCGGAAAACAACTGAGATTACCTTGTGATTTGGTTCACCGGAAGAACCCTTCCAAACAGGCAAGGATTATGCCTATCAACTTCGAATTAGTCCAAATGTAGATGTTGGCCACCAGTAAAAGAAAATGAAGACAAGCTAAGATTGGTTCCAACTGAAAGACAAGGTCTGGTTATAGTTACAACCCCCAGCGGAGCAAGGGCAAGTTTCCAACGCTCATAAAAAGCCTGGAATGGTTCATACGAGGTGGTCAAGAGAATCAATGACGTTGTTTATCGTATTATCCGAGATCCGAAGGATAACATGAAGGTGGTTCATTTGGATCGACTTGCTCCCTACCATAGAGAGAAGGATTCTGATCGGAACGATGAGGATTTATGGAGGGGCAGTGTTATAACATGCACTTTACGCCACCAAAAATTAAATTACTAAACCTTCTAGAAGTTAATCATTCTAATAAAAAGATTTCGAATACGAAAAAACTGATCCGAATAGACCAGAAGTGACCCTCCAAGTCTGGAATTTTTCGCAGTGCCTATTTAAGGCCGATAGTAGTATTAGACGATTATTTGGACAGAGGGAAGTGAACAGCTGTTTCGATAGTATTAGTCATTTTATTTTGTTAACACGTGCATTTATTTTGGAAAAATAAACATGTTTGAAAGTGAGTGTGAATAATTGTCCATTAACTCCAAGGAATCTATTGCAATATATACAGGTAAAAATATTATTTTTTTCATTGAATTTCAGAAAGGCAATTATAAGAATAAACTATCTATCTTCTAAATTAATTATTAAACTTAGCTAAGTTGTTACAGTTGTTATTTACCTAGGACAATAACATGAGCAACTCATGATGATAATATAATTGGTCTCCAACAAACAACAGACGAAATAATACTTATCATCCTTTATAGTCCAATCACAAGCTTGTAGTAATTAACATGTAGTATATTTTAAGTTGGCGATTCTCCAAAACTTTTAATTTAACGAACTCTCAAGAGATGCTGGTGTGGTTTAGCTTTCATGGTTGTAGGTTTGATGTATCCAAATTTCGTTTTTTGTGTAGTAAAAGGGTGTGTCATAATTTTGTTAAATGCTGACGATTGTATCGCTTCTACTTCCGTAGAATTCAATCGTATCTGTTTGTCGACAATTGAGGAGAGAATTAGTAATTATCATCTACTTTTGAACAATTCTATATCGGGATACTTCAGAAGGTTTTTGCTAAGTTTTCTGTTATTAGGTTAATGGGATTACTGAGTCAACAGAATTCTTTGATAGCATTTTTGGCAAATGAACTTACAATAAAGTTGCCCCTAGGAGCGCCATATATAAATTCTGAAGGAGTAAATATTTACGTACTTCCACCTCGTAATAGAATAAGAGCCAGTGCCTGCCAGACCTACGTTAAAGTATAAAAGCTGAATTTTTTTTATAGGTCCTTTCTAGTATAGAGAACAATTTTTGAGGGTTACTAACCTGGACCAGTGGTGCCTTTGGCAGGTAACAGGTAATAAGGTGCACAGTAAATCAACTCTCCCACGTTAAAGTATAAAGTCTGAAGTTTCGATATGACCTTTACATTGCTATTTAAAGCTAATGTACGAAAACTCAGACCCATCTTAAGGGTCTAACACTTTCCCAGACGCGGTAGAAGGTCAAATCTTCCGAGAGCGTATTGCCACGCATATGATAATGTAAGGGATATTTAATGTACAATTCTTCGTTTCAAAAAAACTTTGTATTTAATAATTTTATCAAATGGGTGTAATTGACTTTTTATTTATTTATTGATACACATATGTATTGATATTTTTGTATAATTACGTTTATATAATGTATATATATATATATATATATATATATATATATATATATGATCATTTTCATTCTCATCGTTGTCATCGTCGTATCCGTTATTACCATCATTTTCGTCATTTTCCCAATCATGTAATTGATCACTTTCATTACTTGGCACACCTTCTGATATTTCTGTAAAACATAAACATGTTAATTCATGTATTCAATGAATAACGAATTGTACAGTTACAAAAAAATTACCTGATGGAGTTTGAATAGCTTTACTGACGAAGTTTGGCAGCTGATCTCCTTCGAACCACTTAAATATATATTGGTTGCCACTTAATTTCCCATCCATAATCTTCTGGCTTGTGCATGTAGGGGTTGATCAAATGAGCATTAGTCCAAATGCTTGAGATGTATTTTGTTCTCAAAACATGCTGCATGAGTTCACTCTTGCACGGTGGTAGATTGCTTGCATCAAAATTCCTTATTTTAATTTGGAATTGTTCATTTACATCTGTAGCTGTGTAGGTATCTATAAATAATTGAAGTCGTGCTGCGTCTACATCATTCACTCCTACACTATATAAATCCAAATGAACTGTTGAATCGAGTTGATAAAATTATTAAATACAATTTTTTTATGAAACGAAGAATTGTACATTAAACATCCCTTACATTATCATATGCGTGGGCAATACGCTCTCGGAAGATTTGACCTTCTACCGCGTCTGGGAAAGTGTTAGACCCTTAAGATGGGTCTGGTTGGATGTAAAGGTCATATCGAAATTTCAGCCTTTATACTTTAACGCGAGAGAGTTGATTTACTGTGCACCTTATTACCTGTTACCTAGCAAAGGCACCACTGGTCAAGGTTAGTAACCCTCAAAAATTGTTCTCTATACTAGAAAGGACGTATAAAAAAAATTCAGCTTTTATACTTTAACGTAGGTCTGGCTGGCAGTGGCTCTCACTCTATAAGCATCTAGACTAATATGTGATCTTTTGATTTTTTTGTGCTACCCTGTATATTAAAAAAACAACAAATATCCTTAGTTATTCCACGTAAAATTGCCAAAACGATAACTTTCAATTTCTATTTTATATTTTATTCAGATTTTAATGCCACTGACAACGAAGTCAGAATAAGATTTTGAAACGTGTGAATTTTTGAATATAAAGTCTTTTTTCCTCAATGTGTTATTTCACAAGAAATTCATTAAACAGAAACTAGAAGATGCCACAGATAAGCTTCAGTACATAAATAATTTTGCTCCCGAAAAAAGGTGCCACCTGGTCTGCTAGACGAAGGTTAATAATAAAGATAAATCATTGCTTCCAGGTTAACAACGAAATTATGAGGTCGGTTTTGATTGGGTGCGAATGACACTTGGCTTGTTGATTCATGTTATTTAAATTGAGACGTGATCTCAAGAATTTTTTTCGATATGCTTGGGGGTACTTATCCATAGTCATGGAAAAAAATCTAACATACTTATTTCAAAATGCATAGGTTACTGATTAACATTATCATCAGACTAATTGCGGATGTAAGTTCTATTTCAGTATTTCCTTATAACTCAATGTTATCTCCAACATGAGACCAATTAAATTTCTTGGCATTCTCAGTTCTACAAATCTTTCTCAATAACTGATTTTTTTAAGCTGCAGCAGAGTTAAGCAAAGGATTTTTTATAGGCATTTTGTTCTCATGAACTATTTTTATTTTTTCTGAGTTCTTTGGGAATAACACAACATAAACTTGAAAAGCTGTATATTTCCAAAGTCCAAACGTTTCAAGGTCTTAATAAGACCCCATTTTCGATGGTATTAACACAAATTAAAGAACAAATTAAAAAATTAAGAGGATTCGCAATGACAAATATCGTAATCACAATTTGACTACGATATTTGTCAGTGCAAATCCTCTTAATTTTTCAATTTTTTCTAGGTAACATTAGTGTTAATACAATTGAAAATAAGGTCTGATTAAGACCTTGAAATGTTTGGGCTTTTGAAATATACAAACTTTCAATTTTATTTTACGTTACATTTCATTAATTGTTCCTCAACAAAATGTACGATTCCCCATATTTCTTATTACATTACACTAGCCATTGCAACAAAATTTTAATATATACACTCAAACTCAGAACGATTGTGATTTCAGAATAACCCCACCGCAAATTTAGCAGCCGTAACAGCTGTCGTTAGTTGGTGCCCCAGGTGGTGTTCATAGTAAATTTGTTATAAACAGTTCAAAAGATACTGGTTCAAATACTTTTCAAATTGATAAATATCTGTCTTCTAAGCGGCTATGTGGAAAAATTATAACTTTACAATATTTTTGGCAGTAATTGTACAATGTAGTTTGTTCGATTTTTTAAGAAGTTTTTCTTTTATCTTTCATAGCTTATGAGTTTCAGGCATTTAACTAGTTACTGTTTTTCCGCAATTAGTCAAAAAATATTGAAAACATAAAAGAGCCAAATCTCAGTAGCGGCTCCAAAAATTTCTTTGACACCCTGATTACGTTGCCTACATCTCTCAGGCAAGCAACGGATGATCGTTTGTACTCTTCTAGAACTTTTTCACTTCTCAACTGTAATTAATATTAATTTTAAAATTTTTCATCATTCACAAATATCATGTTAAATTTTCTTGTGATTCTGAAATTCTTTTAGAAAACATACAGCAAGAAAAACAATGGAAAAAATGTCTGGCAATAATAAAATTACTTTGCTGAAAGTTTATGAAAACCAATGAAAAAAAAACTTCTTGAAATGATTTGAAAATTAAAATTTTTAACTGTATATATGTTATGCGTAACGTCTATCATTAGCCAGATAGCCGCCAACCAATCTGGTCGTGGTAGTAAAAGAGAGGGGATACCAAATAATCTTCTTATTTCTTTTACTCTACGGTTGGGTCGAAATTCAGCCAATTAAATTGTTTATTAAAAAAATTATGACTGGTTTTCTGCAATTGGTAAAAAAGTATTGAAAACACAAAATATATCCATGTCTCAGTAGCAGCTCCAAAAATTTCTTGGACACCCCGATTATGTTGCCTACTTTCTCATGCAAGCAAAGTATGATCCAGTGTACTCTTCTAGCTCGTTTTCTCAACTGGAATTGGCATATTAATTTTAAATTTCTTGATCGTTAACAAATATGTTAAATATTCTGTCATTCTGAAATTCTTTTAGAAAACATACATCAATAAGCACAATGATAAAAACGTCTGGCAATAATAAAATTACGTGGCTGAAAGTTTGTAAAAAACAGTGAAAAGAAAATAAATCTTCTTCAAATGACTTGAAAATTAACATTTTTAACTGTATATATGTTATGCGCAACGTCTATAGTTAGCCAGATAACAGGTAACCCATTCCTGTGTGTAAATGAGAGGGGATACTAAATAATCTTCTGATTTTGGCAACGTTGCTTTCATACTATATAATACTATATTCACATGGCTCAAATTTAACACCTAGACGTGAAATGAAATTAGATACAAGTTATACAAGTAAAATTTTCCAACCAAAAATCCATTTTCTACCATCGTTTGGAAAAAAATTCAAGTTTTGACAGCTATAATAAGTAGCTTGCTGAGAGTTGTCGGGATCATTTTTGTTTAAACTCTAAGCAAAAACTGGCGGCAATTTCAAATTTTATCTAGGTCATGATCAAAATTAGCACAATTTGATAAAATTAAAGTGAGAATTTCTTGCTAATTAGTTACCAAATAGCCGATTTATTTGCTCAGACCGTTTTCAAAAGAAGAAAGTGGTGCTCTCGTGATAAGGTAGCATCACAAAAACAGAAAATTTTCTAATATCAGATTAATGATTTTCGTGGAATTTGTTGTTATTGTTTTTTGGTACACCATATTTAAAAACATAATAAAATAAGATTTTTAAAATAAGAATGTATAAAGGAAATATTGCTAGAGTGACATTTAGTGATAGTCATTACAACTTTTTTTTGCTAACTATGCTATATGCGGAAAGAGTCGGGTTCGTGTAGATCTTATACACTGGCCATTACATGAATAAGATTGCTGAAGCATGACCGGTCTAATTTATTTACAACGGAGAACCCAAAATTCCACTGCAATATATACATCATTGGATTTACCTCAATAATATCTTTAATTATTAACTAATACTTTCTTATTTTTATGGCAGCAAAGGCAATGCTGAAAAGCACTGAGTCCTTACATACGGCACATTAACCAGTTGCCATTCAACATTAGTTTGCCATTATGTTTGTTTAAATAATGGACTTTAAATATACTTACTTACTACCTACCCGCTCTGGATTAGTACTTTATTTTCTATGATAGGTGTGGAGGCATTTTGTAAGTGTCGGGAAAAAGGAAAATTATCATTTAATATGCATCTCCCCTATTCCCGAATGCATAAATAGAGACATTCCGTAAAAACCCTTCTTGCAGTATAATATTTACTCGCCAGTTCAAGTAATATATCCTTGAACCTAATCAATTTAAACAGTATGTTTGTACTTGATTTTTTTTCCTACATGTTTCCGACGATTTAAAAGTGAGAAAGTAGTGCCTGTAAACCATTAATACAGCAGGTAATTTTATATATATTCAACAAGTTCAAATATTGATATATGTAACACAATCAATTTCTATCTCTTAATTTTTATTATCAGATAAACGGAGATAAACGGATCGATAAACTAATTTTATTAAGAAATTCAAACACAAAATATGATGAGTTGAATAAATAGTAGTTTACCCAACTTTCGAATATTATTGTTCAACAGCTGTGTTGACAGAAGAAGCCATCGAATTGCTGATGGGAGAACCAATATTATTATACCAAGAATCCCTAATCCGATTATCGTCTATACTCAGGTATCCAGAATTCATCAGTATTTTAATAGCCTTCGTGTTGTAAGGATACAATGAGAGTGTACCGAGCTGACGGAAGTTTCTTAGAGGACACGAACGATATTGAATTTGGGTGGTTTTTCAAAGATATAATTATTGATGAATCAAGAGTGAACTATGAGCAAATTAATCGAGAGATGAAAATGAATTCATTTATTAAGAAGTCATTAAAAAAAAAGTCTTTCAGCGATTCGGAGGAATCATTGGATGAACCAGACAAGGCACATGTTCCAGTGGAAGTAATAATACCCGATGTTGAAATTCAACAAGTGAAAGATTATGTTGATTGTGAAACTATTATGAGTGATCTTTTTACAGTTTGCAGTGAAGAAGAATTTAAAAACATTGAAGAAGAAAAAGACAGGTTAGCTAATAACGTTAACCCGTGTAGTGTTGAAGCAAGGATGTTGTTAAGTGTTATACATTACGCCCGTTTTAAATCATATCTCAAGAAAGACTACTCTGAAGAATTACTTAAGAGTGTTAACTTTAAGTCAACAAATTTAAATTTCCTATTATCGGAAAAGCCAAATGATGAATATAAAGAAACAAACAACTATCATTTTGCAAAAGGTGAAAAAACGCCTTCACTGATGTCGGAGTTGCTTTCTACGAAAATAGGATGTGGAATTTGCGATCCACACAGGATAAATACGAACTCAGAGTTGCCTCGAACTGTTCCACAATTTCTAGTCGATACTAGTGATTTGGGTAACAGCATTCCCAGCAGTACTTCCAGTCGTGAAGAAAAATATGACAAACATTATTTACAACTTGCTCCAGGTAAATCGAGTATTTTGAGTAGCCTAGGGCTGAGCGAGGAAGAAAGAAGCATCCAGTGCTACTGTGACGAAACTTTTGAAATGCACAATGAACTAGCAAGTATTAAAAGAAGTTTCAGGGTAAGTTTGCAGTATGCTTAATTTATTTTTATATAGTAAATCTTCTTCATTTGAGGTAGTACGTTAGGCGATTAAGAAAAACAAACATCTTAGAGAAAATTTGTGTTTGAGGCTTATCAGAAATGATCATTTAACAATAATAATTTCAACTGTAGACCCCTTTCGTTTACTCCAAAATTTGACTGTATTTTTTTTTAAATTTTAAATGGTATATTTTTTAGTATGAATTGGTAACTGAAAACTTTAAGGTGAATTTCATAACGACTTTGTCTACTACGAGTAGTTTTAGAGATAAATTAATTCAGAGAAAATCATGATCTTCAGTGCAACTCAAAATATAAAAAGTCATAACTCCTAAAAACAACGTCATAGAATTTTCAAATATTTACCAGATATTGTTAGAACTTGTGGCTCATACTCTACAAAAAATAAGCTTGGGAATTTATACAGGACGTTTCTGAAAGGATCCAATGTTCGAACCTTTCGTGCATATGAATATTTCCTTTTGGAAAATAAGAATAATTTTGAGATATATTTTTAACTGAAATCGTCAATTTCGTCCAATTTGACTTAACAAGTGTGCCATAAACAATTGATAGCTACTGAAGGTGTTAAAACTTAAATTAAAAGCAGTTTTGTTTATTTATGTTGCAAAAATTAACACCGTAAAGCTAATAATGAATATTGCAATTCAGATTTAATAATTTTTTTGTGTTTTTAGAGAATGCAACAAGGTTTTTGATAAAACAAAGGCAGGATGAGTATACCGAACCTTTTTTGAAACTTATCTATTAACAAAAAATGGGTGAACCAAACACAAAGTTTCAACTCTCTGACATGCTTAGTTTTCCTAAAACACCTCACTTACCAAGTCGTCAGAAGCCAATCGCTTCTTGCTTCCTATGTAGTACCTAGCACTTATGTAAAGCCTACTGGTTGGCGTATCCTGCTTTTCATTTTTCTGCTGCCTGAAGTTTTCATACTCATAGGATGTGGTTCTCTGTACTTTTTATTGCGTCCAAAGTATACACAAGCTGAAAAAATGATTTCTAGACATCATGAGTTTGGTCTGTTATTCTCATTAAAGAACATATTGCCCGAAGGACAACAGGAAAGCTGGTATTTGTAAATCTTCAGTGAAATATATACAAATTGCTCCATTTAGTCCTTGAACATGTAGTCGTATAATATAGCTACAGTGTACGTGACCTATTCCAATATTATATAGACTAAATATTTACCATTACATGTTTGGCCTCACCAGATTTGGACATAAATTAGTACAAATTCTGAACACTTTATACGCCAGATTTAAAGGAGCTTATCCATTAGTAATGGAAATATTATATGGCAGATTTAATCCACTTCATCAGCAGATATCAAAATTCCTAAAAAATTTGGCCTTCCTCTCAGTGTTTGTTAATATCCGGTTGATCAATCAAAATAAAGGTAAAAGTAACCATTTTGAAAATTTCCTTCCAAAGGGTTATGACGTTTTCTCTGCTACCCACTCCTCTGTTTAAAACTTTGGCAAATAAATAGTCATGTTTCAACTTATTGAATCCATTTTGCATAAAGTAATGTTTCCTAGCTGTAGAGCTATCCCCTGTCTGGTTACATACTCCAAATATGTTAACTTCCTCTGACTCTTATGACACCTTTTACAACTCTTACAATGCTTCATTCTCTTGTTTCAGTTATTATCATTATATCAATGTGTACTATCTTGTATATTCCAATCATATATGCAACTCATGATGGGCTATCTAATATACCATTTCCTTTCCTAACTTTTTTTGTAATTACCCTGTATAACTATAATTCCTCTCACACTATATTGCATCTATCCTATATATGCAACTGCTTGTGGGATACGAAATATTGCATTTTTATTCTAATATTTTTAAACCACACTATATACCTTTAACCCTACTCCAGCACATATTTACACCACCCTGTATATGCGTCCCTGTATATTTTTTGCACACTCTGTATAATTGTTCTAGGCCATTTTTGGCTGGCTAAAAAGTTATGTGTTTTTATTTTAATTTGAGGCACACAATAAAGTTGTCTGGAGAATAGTTACATATGCTTATAAAAATAGACTGAGATATAAGGCGCTGTAGATCACAATTATACAGGGTGATTCCAGATACGTTAGAAATCAAATGTTTTATTATGTGACGCAGTTGCACGTTCAAACTGCTTAGAAAATTGAGTGCAGTGCAATTATAGTTATACAGGATGGTTAGAAAAAATAATTATAAAGGGTAGCCTATTAGCGGTTTCATTTGCAGGTTACTTAGAATAGAGGGCGCAGTAGAATCATAATTAAACAGGGTGGTGCAAAAAATATTAGATAGGGATACATATATATATATATATATATATATATATATATATATATATATATATAGGTATCTGGGAAATATGCTGAAAAAGAATTATAGTAATACAGTGTGGTTTAAAAAATGCAACATTTTGGAGCTAAAAAGCAGTTGCTTATATAGGATAGATGCAATATAGAGTGAGAGTAATTATAGTGATACAGGGTGATTAGAAAAAATATTAGAAAAAGAAATGATTTATAGGGCCGCCACCATGAGTTGCATATATTTAATGATTGAAATATAGGGCGTACTAAAATTATAGTTAAAAAAATTGGAAACTAAAATAGTTAATATAGCCCATTAGTGAATTTACAGGATCCATGGAATAAAGAGCGCAGTAATAAAAATTTTATAAGATCCTACCTATCAATTTGCATTTGAAAGAATTTTTCGTAGCAGTTTTATTATCAAGTAGGGCACCAAATCACCCTGTATCGAACAAAGCTGTCATAATTTCGACAAAATATATTTATTAGATAAATAAATAAAAATATATTTGCAGCATATATATCACATCTCGTTAAAATAACATTAAACAATTTTGGACTGACTGCTATTTTAGATTTACACCAAAATATTAATAAATTATTATTAGATTTGTGATAAATTCATGACTGAAGAAATGTATATACTCAACTTCGTCAGGATTGGAAACAAAATTTATCAATTAGCTTTAGAATCTCTAAATAGTTATTGTACTTACCTAAAACATGTGGATTCTTCTGTAAATGCGCAAACTTCTTAAAAACATAAACAATTTGATAACAACACAATAGTTTCTGAAGTCAAAATTTTGTAAAAAAGTCATAAATGAATAGAAAAGAAGGTTTTTAGAGCATACATCATAGTAAGTAAAAGATTATTTAAGGAATATTTATACTTCGCTACATGATTGGGGTTTTGTCGACTGCTGTCAAACTTCGAACATTAGATTTTAAGGGCGTAAGATAGTTGTTTATAGTGGGCGCCATCCATCTCCATGGGTTTTTATCGATAATTTATATTTAATTTACATATTTTAAAAGAAATAAATAACGATTCTTTATAAATTCTGCACATCTACGGCACATTACCTTTCGAATGGTATATATTTCATTACCCTCCTTTCAAAATAAAGGCCGAAAAAGGGGTAGTGGGTTTCCGTCTTTGCGTATTAATAATAGTATATGATATTTACGAAATATTTTTTTGAAAGACTACTTTTAACTCTACACACACACTATAAGGCGTTACTCCCAGTTAAACAAAAGGTAAACTACATTAAATGACTTGTGAAAAAAGTGGTCTTTATGAGAAATACAAATATTTTGTTTTAATTGAAAAAGCATAGTTTACGATATTAAACAAAAACACAAAAATAGAGTATTCCTTCACATTATTTCCGCAACTACCTAACCTAAAAATTTCAAAAACATTGAATATTGTTATACACAGGGCATTCAGCCACCATTACTGTGTAGAAGACAATTGATAATTGATAACATGTTAAGGCGTTATATTATAATTATCTGCAGCACTAGAAACTTGGAGATGGTACGACACTCTTGTCACACGAGACTGCATTCCGTATGATATATACATAGTTCTTATCGAGGTGGTACGTTAGACAGTTTAGGGAAATTAAACATGTTTGAGTTTTAAAAAATATTTGTTTGGAGGTGGTCGAGAATGTTCTTTTTAACTAAAGCTGTCGGTTACGTTCGGTCATACCGGAAGTTGATAGTAACTTTTGTTATTTTAAATGGAAGTATGTACATATTTATTAGGATAAGTTTACGATAAACAATTTCTGAAATATCTTAAATTATAGGAAAAAATATTCCATTCAACCCAAACTATAATTAATTTTTGAAGTGCGAGGAGCGCTCACATTCTAGGGATTTGTTATAATCAGGTAAACCATAATATATTTTTTTATTTACTAGCGTCCGATATATTTTCCTTAATATCTCTTAAACTATCCGTTTTGAAAATTGCAAAAAATATAAATTTTATTTCTTACAACGAGCCTGTTCATTTGATCTGTTACATGATGCCCTTGATTTTTCTGAAAATATTTCTTTGCTTATTTGGCAATAAACTGTCGGTGAGGCCCTATTTAATTTAATTTTTCAAAATTTTATGTTGGGAATAAAGGGAGAAGGGTTTTTGTGGTGATGAACAATCAAAATATCAAAATTTCTCTGGCTTTTTGGCGAACTATTGATATTTTAACAGTTGAAGAAGTGACTCTCAAAGAGAGAGAACGATGTTCCTTCAAATTCCAAAACACATACATGTTGTGCCCGTGTTGTCGACTACTCGAGACTTTGACAAAGGCATTACCACGGAGGATCGATTACCACTTTGATTCCATTACCAAAAAGGATCGGTTAGTTTTCTTCAACGTATTGATGTCATGAATCTATTACCGTTTTATAATCTATCTTGTCTCTTCTGACTGAAGGAGCGAATTGAGGCCGAAAAAAGGCATTCGAAAACGTACGTAACAGGTTTTCTAGTTATGAAGATTTTTTCACTTTAATCATTTGTCTTTTGCTTTCACTTTTGCTTTTGACTTTTGATTTTGGCATTGTGGAAACTGGGTTACAACTAAGGTTTAACAATAATCTTGCGTTATGTGTGGATTCCAGTGCGTGACGGCAGCTTTTGACCTTTCTGGGTCTCATCAGTTTGGCGAAGAAGAAAAAGAACTAGAAAAATTTTATTATTGTTTTTTGTCGAGAACGAGAACACTGTTAAGGAAGTGAGCACTATTTAGCAATGCGAGAAATACTGCCAAAATTTCTCTTTTCATAGATCCCCAGTTATTAAATACACTGTAATTAACAGCATCTTCTGCTTATGATCATCTTGAACAAATATCTTCCACCAGTCTTAAAACAGAAATGGTCTTTAAATCAATTGCATTTCAAAACAGCTCCTCACGCAATACTTGTCTATCAAGTTAAATCAAGTATATTTCCGTCAAAAACAAAAAACTAATTTGAAGTCATTCATGTGAATGCACTTTGCAATGAGTTGTTTTGGTTAGCAATGACATGCTTCTAGATGAACTAAAATTACTAATATATTCTGAAAAATTGTTTTTTGTGATAGAGACATTTACTCTTCTATTATAGCAAGATCATCCATTCAATCTCGCGTTATTTTATTGGTCCTCGGTCCTTTAGAGAATATTTACGGTTTACAAGATCATATAATTTTTAAAAATCCCTTTCACACCATTACACGCCATATGCATCGGTGGGGATTTGAACCCACTCCCATGGTCGAACAACAAAGTTGCGAAGGAGGCTAACATAAATTCAAAGTGAAATGTAAAGGAAGAGCCACATACCAATACAATGTCATCATTGGCTTTGGTAGATGTGGAAATAATACTTTTTTTGAAAACTAGTAATAATGAGATTATTTTCACGCACGACACTGGTCAATTGAAACCAAAATAAATTTGACGGTGTGTCTAATATGAAAGTACCTTGTTAAGAAAATTATTAATAGCTTCATTTCGAAAAGACTAAAGTTATTTAATTGAATATTTATTTACTGTTGAACAAATTGTACTTTATGTAAACTGACGATGTAAGTTATAAGGTATGATAAAGCTGGCTGTTTAATGCAAAATATGGATAAATCTTTCTCACAATTCATAATTGGAGGAAATACTTTCATTATATCATTTGAGTAAAATATATTGCAAGATATATTTAATAATTATTGCAAAGTATAAATCATATTTCTAATCAATAAGTTATGTTTGTTAGATGCTACAAAACAATTAATAAGTCCTGAATTTTCTGCTAACACTGTATGAACATATTTATTAATGAAGTTTTTGGTATTTGTTTCAGGAATTCGACGACCGACTAAACGAGCTGTTTAAAATGGCGGCAGTATTAAAGAATAACATAAAAGAGGAACTTTATTTAAATGATATAATACATCTTCTCAAGGGTGATGTCAATAAACTCAAAATTAAAAAATTACCATTTAAAATATTTTATAAACACGAATTAGAACCAAATTTAATAATTTAACATGTTATGAATAAACTGTATAATTTTCTAAACACACAAATACTTTTATTTGATCCATAAATCTGTAGCATAGCAACGAGAAGTGAATTTCAGTAATGTGTCAAAATGGCCAAAAAAGGTCAACCTGTTCAATTGCAAGCTGAAATTAATTCTGATGAAGAATGGGAAAAATTGTTGCAAAGAGACGGCTTAATTGGTAAGCATTTCCTACATAGTAATGATAAAGTGGCATACCGAATTTAATCACAGTTAAGTTAAATACAATATTTAACTTTCAATCAATAATTTGAAACCGATAACCGCAAGCATATATGTAGAATTATTTATATTCTGTCAGAAAATTTATCTATAAACAGGGGTTGGCTAAAGCTATCACGTTATGCCGAAAAGTGTCCCTTCCTTACTTTGATATATATTGTAAAAATTGTAATAAAACATCGTGTATATTTAATTATTTATTGAAAAAAAAAACGATAAGATAGTATCATAAATTCTTTTACAGATTGTAGTTAACCTAAGAATTTTTCGTGCGATTTCTTTCCTAAGAATCACAGGGAAATGGTGTTACACACAGTACGACTCCCGATTTGGAGTACCAGCGAGCTCGTTTTTCCTGAATATTATATTCAGTTTAATGTACTAAATACATATTTTTTGAGACTGGAAATAATATATTGTTTTGCTTCCAATGGATTGAAAAACCTCGATAAGATAGTATCATATTTATTTCTTCTAAAGATTTTTGTGATATTATAATAGTTTAATTACAATATCAAAACCACACTAACTATAATGCCTAAAAATAACAACATTATACAGTGATGGGCAAATGTGTGGAACCAAGCAAATATCTCTGGATTTATTAGAGATCAAAATGAAATTTGGAAAGTGGAAACTGCAGTAGATTGCCTATTTGTTTCCAAATTTTTTTACAATTTTGAACTTCCTGTTTTACTGGAAGTAATGTCAATTTTAAAATTTGCAATGAAACACCCTGTATAATATTTTAGTTTCTGATGAAACATTTTATTGCGAATACAAAAATATCGGGTTTGATATTGTTTACTTCAATACCTACCGAGATATTACTAGAAAAGTAATTAAAGAAAGGAAAAATCTAATATCCATTAAAGAAATACATATTCATAATTATTAAATAAATCTAAGTGATTTTCAAAACATTGAAACTTAACTAAACTTAATGTATTAGATGTTCAAACTGAGCACCGTTTACTTCTTGACAATAAGCAAGTCGGTTTTTAAATTCTCTAGTAACATTAGCTATTACTTCTGGTGTAATTCTCTTAATGTGTTGAGTTATTCTTGCAGCTAATTCTTGCAAATTATTTGGTGTATCAACTGTAAGTAACCCCACAGAAAATAGTCTAGTGGATTAAGGTCGGGACTTCGTGCAGGCCATTCATAAGTACCCCTTGTTCCAATCCATCTGTGATGAAATGTCCTATCTAAATGATCTCGAACAATGCGAGCGTAATGGTGTGGTGCTCCATCCTGCTGAAACCAGATATTATTTGGTAATTGTCCATTTACCTCCAATGCCGGAATAACTTGTGTCTCCAAGAGCTGTAAATATCTATCTCCGTTTAAAGTTTCTTGTAGGAAGAAGGGTCCCACGATTCTATTGTTATAAATGCTGGCCCAAACGTTCAATTTTTGGGGATGTTGTGTATGAGCCTCTTGTACCCAATTAGGATTACTTTGCGACCAGTAGCGGCATTTATGTCGATTAACCGTACCATTTAAACAAAATGTAGCCTCGTCTGAAAACACCACATTTCTTATAAAATTATTATCACGGTTACAAATATCCATCATCGTTTCACAAAATTGCAAACGTCTGTCGAAATCGTCTTCGGAGAGTTCTTGAACGAGGCGAATTTTATATGGATGATATTTTTCCCGCCTTAATATCCTTCCTACTGAACGACGGCTAATTCCATGCATATTGGCGAGGTCGGTAGTGGATAAGTGAGGATTTTCTTCCAAAGATATAGAAACAACTTTTTAACCGTCCACTTTTTGGTAAATTGCTAACTGTTCCACTTGTGTCGTACCTTCGCAAAATTTTCGTCACTACTGAACGGGATATTTGTGTATTCGCATGAACAATGTTAAAAAGGTCACAAACTTCTTGATGCGTCTTTTTCCTCTCCCCGTACCCAATCATCATTAATATTTCTATTCTATCTCTTTCACTTAATTCGGTCATTTTACGATCAAATTAAAACAATAGAATCTTTTTACGTTTAAACAAAAAAAACTAATAACTTATTTTGACAACTACTGTCACTTTTGCAATGAATTTCATGGACTACTAAACTTGATTCAGATTTAATTTGCGCCTGATTTAAACAAACGCATGTGTATTCGACTATGGAAAAAGCAGTGCTGTTGGCTAGTTACTTTTCTCTTAATATCTCGGTAGGTATTGAAGAAACAATATCAAACCCGATATTTTTGTATTCGCAATAAAATGTTTCATCAGAAACTAAAATACTATACAGGGTGTTTCATTGCAAATTTCAAAATCGACATTACTTCCGGTAAAACAGTTCAAAATTGTAAAAAAAATTGGAAACAAATAGGCAATCTACTGCAGTATCCACCTTCCAAATTTCATTTTGATGTCTAAGTGCTTCTTGGGGAATAACACCACAGTTTAAAGAAAATTGCTGTATATTCCAAACGTTTCGGGGTCTAGATCAGACCCCGTTGTCAATGGTTAAGAAACTACGGATTAAAAAGGCACAATTCTAAGATGTAAATTAAAATATTTGACGATGTGTATTATTTGATTTTTGACGTAACTAAGAAAATTTTATTTGTAATATACAGGGTAGCACAGAAATTTCTAAAGATCATATAATCATAAAGTTCCTTTCAAATTGGAAGAATTTGAAAGGGAGATCTTCAGAAATTTATGTGGCGCTCCTAGGTGCGACTTTGTTATAAGATAGTCCATTCGCCAAAAATGCGACCAAAGAACTTTGTTGATTCAGTGATCCCATTAAAATCATAAGTGAAAACCTAGGAAAAAAAATGCATTTATAAAATCCCGTGTGAATGTAATAAAATCTATATTGAAGAAACCTCTAGACCTCTGAATGTTCGAATAAACGAACACAGAAATTACATAAAAAAATGACAATTTGAAAAATACAAAATCTGTGAACATGCTTGGGACCTTGGTCATAAAATACAGTTTCAAAATTCAGTTATATTACACAAAGAAGAACACAACACCAAAAGAAAACTAAAAGAGTCTGCTTTAATTTTGTTAAATGAAAACGATTGTATCGCTACTACCTCCGTAGAATTCCGTCGTTCCTGGTTGCCGATGATTAAGGAAGAAATTGCTAATGGTCATGTCCTTGTGAAAAACTCAATATCGGGATAGTTCATAAGGTTTTTTCTAGGTTTTCACTATCTTATAACAAAGTCGCACCTAGGAGCGCCACATAAAATTCTGAAGATATCCCTTTCAAATTCTGCCAATTTGAAAGGAACTTTATGATTATATGATCTTTAGAAATTTCTGTGCTACTCTGTATATTACAAATAAAATTCTCTTAGGTACGTCAAAAATCAAATAATACACATTGTCAAATATTTTAATTTACATCTTAGAATTGTGCCTTTTTAATCCGTAGTTTCTTAACCATTGACAACGGGGTCTGATCTAGACCCCGAAATGTTTGGAATATACAGCAATTTTCTTTAAACTGTGGTGTTATTCCCCAAGAAGCACTTAGACATTGACAAATATGCCACAAGTATCATTCAGAACAAACAACTTTCATTTTGATATCTCTAATAATTCCATCACTGTATATACACAATGTGGAACAGCCAAATGGAATAAATTCGATAACGAATAAAGGAGGGCTTGTAGGGAAAAACGCTTGGATACCTTGATTTGTATTTTTTAAATGCACATTTTTTTCAACAGCTAATAAATTATATAGGGTGTGTCATGTGACAGCTTTCTTATTTTAAATGCAAGCCCCTGAATGTTATTTATTTTTGGATTCTCCAGAAAATTCTAGACATAATACATGTACAATGTCCTACATATATCTTCAACTGTTTCGGTAATATTAAGTGTTTTCAGATTTATTACAAAAATTAATATTAAAAAAAGAAAATTATTTTATTTCAAAAATTCGCTACATTATACTTAATACCTAATTCCCATTTAGCTCATGATACTGAGATAGTAAGCAAAAACCATTCCTACGTTTCTTATCACTGATTTGAAAAAAATATATATTTTCGTCAAAACTCATAACATTAGCATCTTGTTCTTGCCTGCATAACAGTGGTGATCAGTGTCAGTGCTATTGTCATTTGAAATTCGTTAACTGTACGTAATAATATCAGAAGAATGGTTCATTTAACAGAAATGCAAAAATTAACCATTCTACAAATGATTGGTTATGCAGATAACACACGGAAACAAATGGAAGTGTCTCGCTTATTTCACGAACATTTTCCAAATTTGCCGCCTGTATCCCAAGGAACAATTAGAAAACCCACATAATTCTGGTCGAAAAGCAACCCACTGTTCAAGGTTAGCCACACATCAATTTTTCGAATATTAAAGGAAAGTAAAATGCATCCCCATTTTATGATGCCGACTCAGGAGCTGATGGAAGACAATTTCGATAGGCATTTCTGTGAACAAATGATGGTAAGGTTCGATAACAATGTGATCCAATTAGAAGATGTTTTGTTTTCTGATAAGAGCATATTTACACTTCACGGTCATGTTAATCGTCAAAATTGCCGCTATTGGTCTAATAGGAATCCTCACTGGATGGCAGAGAAACATACGCAATGTCCTGAAAACGTTAATGTTTGGGCAGGAATTGTTGGAAATCATATCGTAGGTCCCTTTTTTATAGATAGCAACTTGAATGGAGATGAATATTTAGAACTGCTCCAAAATAATGTCGTGCCAACTTTGACAAACTTATATCCTGACTCACAAGTTCCCGCCAATACAGTACGGTTTCAGCAAGATGGAGCACGAAATCAATGACAGGCAGTACCTGAACCAAATTTTTGAATGTCAGCACGATCTCCTACTTTTTGTGGGGATATGTCAAAAGTACTGTATACAAAATTAAACTCCTCAACTTAGATGACCTAATAAGACATATCACGCTTGCGATCAAATCAGTCACGTCTGAGATGTTGAGTAACGTTAGAAGACATTTCCATATCAGATTAGTATGTTGCCAAGACGTTCGAAGTGACTGAAATGAGGTTTTTTTTACATTATTAAGAAATAATCAGTATTACTTATTCGGTTTTTAGTGTAATGTAGCGAATTTGTGAAATAAAATATTTTTCTTATTTTCATGTTAATTTTTGTAATATATCTGAAAACACTTTCCGAAACAGCTGCATAATATACCGGGGCTTGCATTTAAAATAAGAAAGTTGGTATTGGTAACTATACAATTTTGTTGAAAAAATGCTTTTAAAAATACAAATCGACGTGTCCAAGCGTTTTTCCCAACACGCCCTCCTTTATTCGTTATCTATTTTTTTCTATTTTGCTGTTCCACACTATATATATATATATATATATATATATATATATATATATATATATATATATATATATATACATATATATCAAAAAAGGAAATACTTCTGAGAAAGGAGAAACGTCTCAGTATCACATATTTCTATTTCTTAATCGACTTCCAAAAACGAGGAAGTTAGCATGTATTTTATTGTATGTACGTTACCTGATTTCTTCTTCAGTTGTGAACCGATTTGAATAAGTATAGCTTTATTCAGTAGATTGTGCATTAGAATTGGTGAAATTTCAAATTTTAGGAGAGAATTGTATTCGTATAGGGATGAAATTTAGGATCGAACACATATATACATGGAAATCGACCAATATGTTGGTCGATTTCTCCAAAACCCGGTTTGTATAATTTTTAAAATTGTATTGTTTTAAGGAAGATCCAGAGGTGGTCTCATAAACTTTTCTATGACTTGTAACATGTAGTTTTTCAGAAAATTGTCAAAAAGCCAATATTCCTATCAAAAACACAATCGAAGTGACGTGATTGACATTTTTTCATAAATATTTTAATAATATTTTAAATCGAATGTAATAGTGCGGGAACTGTAGACACTGAATGGTTTACTCGCAAATTTGAAAATTTTCTGTGTACGTCGCAAACATGTAGGTAGCATAGGTCAAACTTACTGTTATTCGGTGCAATTATATACAGGGTATTTAGTATAGTAAAGAAAACCAACAAGTGAATAGTTAAAAGCAATAGTAATAGCAATTAATTTAATTAAATTTTGGGCTTATTGAATCAACGCATACGAATTCATTTTCTTTCTATAACTGTTACCAGTCAGTTTAACCGAAAAGTATCATTCTGTAATGTTGGGGATTTCGGTGTTCCCTGGTCCTGATCAAATAAGGTATATATATATATATATATATATATATATATATATATATGTTATATAAGTTTATGCTATGAACTTAGAACGAACTTATATCGCGACGACAATTCAACATTCCCAGCTGACTCAGCGACACGTGTAGTGTCAGTTACGGCACGGCCAACATCCGTGGGAATTGGAGCGTCGACTTTGCTTATTCGGCATATTATATGTTATAAATTGTAAAACTGCTCTAATGTTGTATTCATTATTACTCAGTAACTCTGTCACTTTATATCTTTATTTTTCATTTATATTTAAAAGTTATTATTTTGTTTGTTATTAATAAAAATCTTTTTTAAAAACTCAATTTTGAGAAGTGTGATATAACAAATTGGCGCAGTCAGTAGGATCCGTCAACGTTACTAGAACACGAGCTTAATTCTAACTGGTAGCGGCGGATTCCTATCCCTCAACGGAGCAAAGAACCTGGAAGAAGTCCCAACTGCGATAAAAAGGAGAACACGGATCTTCCAATGTTCCTGTTGATGTGAGTAGTAGTGAATCGTCTAACGTTTAAGGTTTTAAGAATTTATTTGATTAATTCGATTGATATATTCGATAATTTGATTTTTATTTGATTGATTATTTTATTTATTTGAATTGATTTATTATTTGATTATTTGAATTGAAACATTTATTTGATATATTCTGATTTACGTTTACATATTTATTTTATTACTCCATTCTTTACTGTTCTATTATCCAAAATATCTTTTATTCCCCATTTACATACACTCTATTAATATTTTTTTACTTTTTATACAATCCCTCGTTTGTTTTATTTTTTTTTTCTCTTTTCTTTCAACTTGTGTACATATTTTAAATCTAACAAATCACAATGGCACAAGCAACAAACAACGTTGTTTCCGATGAAACCGAAAAATACCGGTTATCGGAAATATTTTCAATCATTCCCGAATTTGAGGGAGACCAAATCTCCTTGGCCACCTTCATACATGCTTGTAATTGTGCTTACAACATGTCTACCGCGGATCAAAAATACCTATTAGTGATCCACATTAAAAATAAATTAAGAGGCAAAGCGGCGCAGTTAATAAACTCTAGAAACCCTGCATTGTACCTTGAGATTAAACAGCTTTTCACGCTACACTTCGGAGATTCTCGTGATCTCTCTTCATTAATTCACGATCTCCAACGGTTAAAACAACTAGCCAATGAGTCTCCCCTGACATTTTACAACAGACTTCAGGTCTTGAGTGCGAAAATGCACTCATGCATTCAAAAATCAGGGAATTCTAAGCAATGAGCAAAAAGATGCTCAGACTACACTTGTTGATACCATGATTCTAAACACGCTCCTTACAGGATTAGAACCACGTCTAGGCCAAATCATTCGTGCCAGCAACCCCAAAGATCTTCTGGAGGCACATTCTCGCATAAGAAGAGAGCTTCAGTTGTTTTACTTCGAGGAACAGAAGATAAACAAATCTGCCCCACCTAAGCCCTCATTTCAGGCGAGGAAACCAAGTCAGTCACCCAAATGTTTAAATTGTGGACGATTAGGCCACATATCCACAGACTGTCGTTTAAGATACCAAAACAACCCTCAATCTTACAACCAAAATTTTAGACCTAATTTTATAGGGCCAAATCAATCTTCGAGGCTAAATCCACCCCCAAATACTAACAATCAAGGTCCACCATTTCGACCGACGAATTTTCAAAGACCCCCTTTTAAACCGAATCAATTCCGACCGTCTGTAATACAAACCAACCCTCACTATCGTCCAGAAAGGACACATCATTTTAACCACCATCAAAATGGTGAATATTCTCAACATCCTGAAAGCGATTACGGTTATTATACTGATAATAACCAACACTATTTTGACGATATCAGTCAAAATTATGTAAGCCCCGACTTCGAAGAAATACCAGACGATACCCCCATTGAACCTTTCAATACCGACGAATACCAGGATTTTCTAGTTCTCCCGAGCCTAGATCAGCCCCCCGATTCGACAACTACCATTTCCGAAGTCCAAACCCAAATCCAGAATTTGAATCTGGAAGATTTCAACCCAAATGCGAATTTCCCGGAACAAGCATTTCTCTAAGTCCTCTTTTAACAGTCAACTCCAAAAATCTTTATTACATTCACGATGCTTCCGAAAAATTTAAACTTCTCATTGATACCGGTGCTGGTATCTCCATTTTTAAAGAAAATACCGTCAAAAATTTCCGCCAACGATTTCCCGAAAAAGTGACAATCCAAGGTATTACGCACGAGAAAATCCGGATTTCAGAATCCACCCTTATTCCATTTGCCTTAGGTAACCCCCATAAGGTTTTTATCTACAATCTAGATATTGAGTTTGATGGAATATTAGGCCTTGATTTTCTTGAACATTACGAATGTATTGTTGACTTAAAATCAAAGCAATTAATTACGAACTTCAAAACTATTCCCTTGCATAAAGTGCCCGATAACAATCAGTCTAATATACAACCAACAGACACACCCAGTACTAACAAACAAACTTGTACTCCTAACAACCAAGTAACTATCCAGGCACGAACCGAACAAATTTTCAAACTCAAGTGCGATCTTAGAAATACTGACGCAATTTTCCCGACACAAGTAAT
Source organism: Octodonta nipae (assembly GCA_034190945.1). Lineage (NCBI taxonomy): Eukaryota > Metazoa > Arthropoda > Insecta > Coleoptera > Chrysomelidae > Octodonta > Octodonta nipae. Next base: position 49,891,032 of record CM067221.1, on the reverse strand, counting down.
TCACAAAGTACGACTTTCCAACGCAGTTGTACACGTTAATTCAAAGGGAGAATTTCTGACTTCGATAATAAACGCGAACGCAATGCCCAAAACTGTTAACTTTTCCAATCTTCATTTAGAACCAATTGACCAAACACACCTCCTTTTTAATATGAATACACTCGATTACTCTGACTATAAACTTAAACAGAAACTTAACTATCAGGGAACAAATTCGTACAGAACACCTTAATGACGAAGAGCGAGAACTTATTACGAACCTCTGTTCAGAATTCGAAGAAATTTTCTATCTCGAAGGCGATGTTTTGTCTTTTACCAACGCAGTAAAACATTCAATTGACACCAATAATGCCAAGCCCGTTTTCACAAAATCTTACAGATATCCTCAAGTCCATAAGGAGGAAGTGAAAACTCAAATTGCCAAAATGCTTGATCAAGGCACAATCAGGCACTCTTCTTCTCCTCGGTCCTCCCCCCTATGGGTCGTCCCCAAGAAACTCGATGCTTCTGGCAGGCAAAAGTGGCGAGTTGTTATCGACTATAGGAAGTTAAACGACCTAACTGTAGACGATAAATATCCTCTGCCCAACATTTCTGATCTCCTCGATCAACTTGGTAAGTGTCAATACTTTTCGACACTGGATCTCGCTTCCGGGTTCCACCAGTTGGAAATCCTTGAGGAAGACATTCCCAAGACCGGTTTCTCTGTTGACAGTGGCCATTACGAATTCGTTCGTATGCCATTTGGTATGAAAAATGCACCTTCTACCTTTCAGAGGGTCATGGACAACATTCTTCTGGGCATCCAGAATGAACGTTGCCTTGTTTACATGGATGACATTATCGTTTATTCACCAACCATCCATGAGCATATGTCCCGTTTGACAGAAGTCTTTAAGCGTCAGTCAAACTTGAAAATTCAACCTGACAAGTGTGAGTTTCTCCGTAAGGAAGTTGCTTACCTAGGTCATCTGATCACCCAAGAAGGAGTAAAACCAAACCCTTCAAAGGTTGAATGCATCCAGAATTTTCCTCAACCCCAAACTCCTAAAGATGTTAAATCTTTTCTTGGTCTCGCCGGTTATTACCGACGTTTTATCCCCAATTTCGCCAAGATCTCAAAGCCCCTAACGAAACTCCTACAGAAAGACGTCAAATTCATCTTCGACGCAGATTGCAAGTCTTCTTTCAACGAACTGAAGCAAGCCCTTGTATCTGACCCTATCTTGATCTACCCAAATTTCGAAGAACCATTCCTGCTCACTACTGCTCCTATAGCATATGCTTCCCGTACACTCTGCGCTGCAGAAACTCGATATTCCACTATCGAACGGGAACTGCTAGCCATTGTTTGGGCGGTCAAGCACTACAGACCGTATCTTTTTGGGAGAAAGTTTACACTCCTGTGTGATCACCGTCCGCTTACTTGGCTCTTTTCGATCAAAGACCCTGGCAGTCGTCTAGCCAGATGGCGCCTCAAACTAGAGGAGTATAACTATAAAATCGAATACAAGCCCGGCAAGGTAAACTTGAACGCAGACGCTCTTTCCCGTATCAAAATTAATCACTTCAAACAATGCACCGACTTTCTTTCAAAGATAAAAATTTTCGCAAATAACGAAACCGACCCAAAACCACCCGATCCAGGTACTAGTCACGATAACTCCGACGACTCCGACAACGATCAAGAACGCGATGAACGCATGACAACAGAGTTTAATCGATTTTCCTAGACAAATCTCACAAACGAATAGTCACTTTCTTCTGGCAAAATAAACTCAATGACTTGCATGACAAAATCATCGAAGATATTTTCGAAGAAGACCCAAATTTCTCTACTGACTCTCTAAACGTTCTAGCCAGAAAAACTGTAAGGCATAGAACATATTTAATTGTCCCTTTACCCTTTGATCCTGGAACAGTTGTTGCACATCTTTTCAACATTCTCTATAACAACCAAGACCAGTTCGACGAATCCGAAACTTTTTGTATTGAGAACAACGTAGAACTACCGATTCTTGAAACATTATCCTTTGTACTTGCAGACAAAGACGTAAAACTTAAAATTTGTCAAAATATTGTGACAACCCCTTCACAAGACGAGATTGCCGTTATTCTACAGCAGTACCACTGCGGCAAAAATAACCTTCATCGTGGAATTAACGAGACCATCCGACGCATAAAAGAAAAGTATAATTGGACTGGACTAATCAAAAGTGTAGAACAATTTATTAAGTCCTGCGAAACTTGCCAAAAGGTAAAGTTCTGTAGAAAAAACTTAAGTGCTCCTTTTGTCATCCTTTTCAAGTGTTTTACGCGACTTTAGCGGAAATGATAAGGGCAAATACAGCTGAACATCCGGACGAACATCCATTCAACGTACTCCCTTACGCAGTCATCTGCTACAACAACACTAAAAACAAGACTACTGGTTTCGCGCCCTATGAACTCATCTTTGGGCACACTTCTAGTAGACCCCCCGAAACAATATATGATCAGGAAAAACTCATTTCCAAATATGTTAGGGACCTTAACAAGAGAATAAACTACTATTATAGACTTGCCCGCGCAAAAACCGACCAACAAAAACAAAAATCTAAAGTTAGATTTGACAAACATGTTTCAACTAACCAACCACAATAACAAGTAGGCGACAAAGTTTACGTGAAAGAGTCTCAGATTAAAAACAAATCTGAAAACAAATTCAATGGACCTTTGGAAATTACCGCGATACGAAAAAACTCTGCCACCGTTATAAATTTAAGGACTAACCAAATTAGTAAAGTTAACTTTGACAGACTAAAACCCTATTTTGAATGAATCCCTTCTTTTCAGATTCTGTGGACTGGTTTCAGTCGTGAACCTCCAACAATACTCTCTTACACCCGTTAACAATACAAAAGGAGTTTTCTTCCATGAAGAAGGCACACTTAAAATTTCAAACGACAAATGGACACTTCTTGTCTTCAAAGACCTCAGCCCTTTCAGAGGGGCTATTTCAAATGACGACGCCATACTAAACCGAATTTTAGAGACAATCAACGAAAACACAACTAATACAAAATCATTTAAACCAAAAATACAAACACATGTTAGCCTCTTGAAACAAATTTCTAAATCCGTTAACTCTAAATATACAGACATCTTCGCTGACACTCAAACTTACCCTACTAACAGAAGAAAACGCGGACTTATTAACGGACTGCGATCAATTTCGAAAGCTATTTCAGGAAACTTAGACGCAACAGATTGTGAATACATAAATGACTGTATAACTAAAATTACTAAAGACCAACACCAAATTCAGGACTTAGTGAAGAAACAAATATCTGTAACAACCTCAGTCATTACGAGCCTGAACAACACTTTACAAAAATTTCAATCCGAGGAGAAACTATTCTCGAATAACATTGAAAAAATAAGGCAGTCAATTTTATACATTTCAAATGATCTTGATTTTCATGAATTTCAAATCAATATCATGGATCTGTGTGAAAGCCTGATGGGGAGTTACATATTCATCGAAAACACTCTCGATGATGTTTTAACTGCAGTCTCTTTCGCCCGCTTAAAAATTTTACATAGTTCAATCATAACCCCAGTAGATTTGGTCGATTCCCTTCAAAAGATTTCTCAGTCACTACATGAAAATAATTTACCACTTCCTATTTACAGTTCAAATGTTGCTCAGTACATTGATTTGATAGAATTGGAAGCTTTTCAAATCAACACCAAAATCATTTTTGTACTCAAAATTCCTTTAGTTGATCCTGAGATTTACACCCTTTACCACCTTTATCCGATCCCAATTTTGGATGATCGAACAGGGTTTCATCATATACTTTCAATAACGACAAAATTTATCGCGAGAGATGACGATTCATTATTATACACATCCTTCGAAGACCTGGGTGACTGCAAGCCTTTAACTAAACATCATAAGATTTGTTCCAAAGCCATATCACATCCAATAGACAAAGATGCCATCTGCGAAGGTCAGCTTCTCAGACAGCCAGCCACACTTCCAGCAACCTGCAAAAGTTTGATATTATATGCAGCAGACTATAATATCCAAGAGATTGACCTAAATTTTTGGTTGATCTCGATTTCAAGACCACTGGCCATCACCATAAAATGCAAAGGGCAAGATGTCGTGGCACAAACCATATCGACAAATTCAGTGTCGCAAATTCAACCCGACTGCAATGCCTTTATCGACAACACAAGGGTCCATGCTACAAGAACTTCTAAAATTGTCCAAAACATCACATACAGAAACCACCCAGTGGACATTCCTTTCAACTGCTGCAACGGCATGCCAGCCGCCAATGAGATGCCAAACCTGACACCTCTACAGCTACAAGAATTAGATGTACAAGACCTAGATGTTGCCATCCATTAGCTCTCCCAATATTCTAAGGAACTGGAAAAGGTGATGGAACAACCACCCTTAGAAAAGCATACGTCCTGGCTCACAATCACAACGACTACCTTAGTAGTAATTGTGATTATACTCCTCACAATGAAGTCAATCCAGAAGAGGTTGAAGAATACCACTATACCAAGCTCCGCTGTCCAGCACACGCCACCGACAGCACCATCAAACCCTAAGCCCAAAGGAAAGCTACATAGCCTCCTGAATCCAACCGATGATACAGAACTCCAAAACTTGACGTAAAAGTTGATGCTGTACTTTTTTTATATGGATGGGAGTTGTTATATAAGTTTATGCTATGAACTTAGAACGAACTTATATCGCAACGACAATTCAACATTCCCAGCTGACTCAGCGACACGTGTAGTGTCAGATTACGGCACGGCCAACATCCGTGGGAATTGCAGCGTCAACTTTGCTTATTCGGCATATTATATGTTATAAATTGTAAAACTGCTCTAATGTTGTATTCATTATTACTCAGTAACTCTGTCACTTTATATCGTTATTTTTCATTTGTATTTAAAAGTTATTATTTTGTTTGTTATTAATAAAAATCTTTTTTAAAAACTCAATTTTGAGAAGTGTGATGATATTATATATATTTATATATATATATATATATATATATATATATATATATATATATATATATATATATATATAAAATCTTTTTTAAAAACTCAATTTTGAGAAGTGTGATATATATATATATATATATATATATATATATATACAAAATAACAAAGAAAAACTACCCGAACTGGAAAGAAAATATTTGAAAAAATTAACATGTCGCCAAAAACCTAAAAAGTTGAAAACAAATGTTTTTTTTTAATTAACTGACTTCTAAGTAAGATTAAAAATTGCAAATCTATCTATACTATTATAAAATTGTAAGTTTGTCTGTTTGTTTGTTTGTATGTTTGTTTGTTTGATTGTTCGGGCATCACGTAAGAACTACTTAACGGATTTTGCTGAATTTTTTTTTGTTGCGAAGCCTGTAGTTTGACTTAAAATCTGGTAGACATTTTATCTCTCTAAATTGACAGAAACGGTAGATATAGCGAAAAAACTTCTACCATTTTGGCTAATTCAATTACTGAATTGGTTCCACCGCACGCACAAAACATTAGCAACAGCTTAGCTTTTATTCAAAATTCGGAATGTGCAAATGTAACATGTTTCGATTTAACAAAAATCAACATATATCAAGCGTAATTTTACAGTGGAGTGGTTGAAAAAGGGTAGAATATTTATACAGTGAATAAAAAAACTTAAAAAAATGTCTTAGGTAAGCAGTTAGGATCTTTGAATTATGTTCATAAGATTCTATAGTTATGAAATGGGTTAAAGAAATGTTAGAAGCAGTTGTTTATACCGGGTGTTTGAAATATAAGATGGAGTGGAATTATAGTTTATGTTGTGGTTAAAAACTTGTTTTATATCCACAAGTAGTTACATATATAGGATGGTTGAAATATGTAGCGGAGTATAATTACAGCTATACAGGTGGGTTTAAAAATATTTTAAAGTAATTGTATGATCTACAAGCTGTTCCATTTACCGGATGGTTGAATTATAGGGTGGGGTAGGATTCTAAGGATACAGGTTAGTACAAAAATGTTATATTTGGTGACAAATATGTAGTTACATATAAAACGTTGTTGAAATATAAGGTGGCTTACAGTTAGAATTATACAGGGTGGGTAAAAAATGCTAGAAAAATTTTGTTATATAGCACTTGAATATATAGAGTACCTGAAGTATAGTACGCAGTAAAGTTATAGTTATACAGTGTCATTCAAACAAGGTTAAAAAAAGTTGTAAATGAAGGGTGGTTTAATGATAAAATGTGAAATAGCGTAGTTCATAATAAGTTCCAAAGTTATGATAGTTAAAACATAGGGTGAAGAAGTGTTATGATTTAAAAAAACAGACGTATACAGGGTAGTTGTAATACCTACAAGGTGATACAAAAACACAAAATTGTTATTTTCTGTGCTCCATAAGCAGTTGCGGTTTTGGTGAAATATATTTGGCATTGATGGATTTATAGTTATGCAGGGTGGTAGAAAATATGTTAAACTGTGTGACCGATAAGTAGTTGCAAATTCTAGGTGATTGCAATAGCGGGTAGAGTAGATTTATAGTCAAACAGGTTGGATAATTTTTTTGTAGGATAGAACATGAGCTGTTGCATATCTGCAATATCAGAAACATGGATCGAAGTAAAATTATTGTTCATACAGTGTGATTAGAAGTATTTAAAAAATTATATGGTTGCCCCAAGCAGATGCACATACAGCGTGATGGAAATATTTTGTAGAGTAAAATTATGGTTATGCAGGGTGGTTCAAAACTAAGTTGTAATGTCTGACAAATTGGCAGCGGTGTATACAGGATGGTTTTAATGTAAATGGAAGTAGAGTTAGTTAACAAAGCGGTTAATTTTTTTTTGAATAAAATTGTTATATAGGGGGCCAATATACAGTTGCAGTTTGGGTGAGGTTTTAAATAAAAATTTGGTGTTACGGTGCAAAACTGTGTTTTTATATTTGTGATTCACGAAGGGTTCCACATCATTTCCATTAGGATGAATCAAAAAAGTTAAAAAAATGTTATATAGGGTAGACCATAAACAGTTGCATTCTACTATATGGAATATCTGAAATATGGGAAGAAGCAAGGTTATAGTTTTAGAGTGTGTAACACAATGTCAGAAAAAGCTCCTACAAAGGTTGATTAATATATAGAGTAAAGAGAAATTTTATTTTAAAAGGTGGTTAAAAAAATATGAGAAATAATTGTTATACAGGGTACACCATAAGCAGTTGCGTAGCTGAAATATAGAGTAGAGAAAAGGTATAGTCAGGTGTTAAAAAAATTATAAAACAGCAGCATATACAGGATGGTTGCAATATAGCGTGAAGTAGAGTTACAGTTATTCAAGGGGATTCAAAAAATGTCGAATACAATAGTTGTATAGGGTGGCCCATTAGTACTTGCAGTTTGGGTGAAATATATTCGGGATTGGCGGATTTATGGTTAAGTAGGGTGGTTCAAACAAGTTAGTTTTTTTTATATAGGATAGATAACCCATATGTTTCATAAGTTATTTCTTTTTGCGAAGGTTTGAACAATCCGTACGCGGGTGAAACCGCGGGTAACGGCTAGTACTATTATAAAACTGTAAGTTTGTTTGTTTGTTCGGGCATCACGTAAGGACTACTGAACTGATTTTGATGAATCTTTTTTTGTTGCAAAGCCTATAGTTTGACTTAAAATCTGGTACAGATTTTATCTCCCTAAATTGACAGAAACGGTAGGTATAGCGAAAAAACTTCTTCCCTGCTTGGTAATACAATTACTCAATTGGTTCCACCGCAGGCACAAAATATTAGATACTGGCATCAGCTTAGCTTTTATTCAAAATTCAGAATGTGCCAATGCAACATGTTTCGATTTAACACAAATCAACTGATATAACGAGCGTAATTTTACAGGGTATTCTGTATTATAGGAAACTTAGAGCGGGGTAGAATTAAATAAATTTCAAAAATCTAAAAAAAAAGTTATATTTGGTGTCCTATATCTGCATATATACAATGTGGTTGAAATAAGGGAGAGTGGAATTAGTTATACGGGGTGGTCTAAAAAAGTTATATTGATTGTGCCATAAACAGTTCCTATACCAAGGGGGTGACAAAGGATAGAATATTTATATAGTTTGGATAAAAAATCTTAGAAAAAATGTGTTATGTAAGCAGTTAGGATCTTTGATTTATGTTCACAATAAGCTGTTAGTTAGAAGGAGCTGTTTATACAGGGTGATTGAAATAAAATATGGAGTGGAATTATAGTTTATGTTGTGGTTAAAAACTTGTTTTATATCCACAAGCAGTTGCATATGTAGGATGGGTGAAATATGTCGCGGAGTATATTTTCAGCAATTTAGGTGGATTTAAAACATAAGTAATGTAATGGTCTACAAGCTGTTCCATTTACCAGATGGTTGAAGTATAGGGTGGGGTGGTATTCTAAGGATTCAAGGGTGGCAAATAAGTAGTTGCATATAAAAGGTTGTTGAAATATAGGGTGGTGTAGAGTTATAATTATACAGGGTGGTTAAACAATTTTGTTATATAGTAGTTACATATATGGAGTACCTGACACATGGGGCGCAGTACAGTTATAGTTATATTGTGATTAAAACAAGGTTAGAATGAAGTGTGGAGAGAAATTATACTTTAAAATGTCGTTGAAAAAATATGAGGAAAATTTGTGAAATAATAAGTTGAGAAGATAGGATAGTTGAATTACAGGGTGGAGAAGTGTTATTGTTAATTATTTAAAAAATGTTATATTGGTTAACAAATAAACCGTAGCGTATACAGGGTAATTGTAATACATACAAGGTGATTCAGAAACAAACTGAAAAAAATTGTTATATACGGTGCCCAATAAGCAGTTGCAGTTTTGGTGAAATATATTGGGCACTGATGGATTTATAGTTATACAGGGTGGTACAAAAATGTTATACTTGGTGGCCGATAGGTAGTTGCATATACAATGTGGTTGAAATAGCGGGTGGAGTAGAATTATAGTTAAATCGGTTGGATAATTTAACTATAAAAACCTGGATCGAAGTAAAATTATATATAGTGCATACGGTGTGGTTAAAATAAAGTTAGAGAAAGCTGCATATAAGGGGTGGTTTAAATACAGGGTGGAGACAAATTATACTTTCAATTGTGGTTCAAAAATAGTTATATAGCGTAGTCCATAAGCAGTTGTATATATAAGATAATGAGTGGACCAGAGTTATAGTTGAGTGTTTAAAAAATGTTATATTTGGTGGCCCATAAGCAGATGCACAACAGGGTGGTTGAAATACGAGTATATTGTAGAGTAAAATTGTGGTTATACAAGGTGGTTCAAAAAAAGTTGTAATGTTTGACAAATTGGCAACAGTGTATACACGATGGTTTTAATGTAGATGGAAGTAGACTTAGTTATACAAAGCGGTTAAAATAATGTTGAATAAAATTGTTATATAGGGTGGCAGTTTGGGTGAGTGTTTAAATAAAAGTTTGGTGTTAGGGTGCAAAACTGTGTTTTTAAATTTGTGACACACCAAGGGTTCCACCGGTATTTTTATCAGGATGTATCTAAAAAAGTTAAAAAATTATTGTTATATAGGGTAGACCATTAACAATTGTATTCTACTATATGGAATATCTGAAATATGGGGTGAAGAAAGGTTATAGTATTAGAATGTGTTTAACACAATGTTAGAAATCGCTGCATATAAAGGGTGATTAAAATATAGGGCAAAGACAAATTGTACTTTAGAAGGTGGTTCACAAAATATCAGAAATAATTGTTATACAGTGTAGACCATAAGCAGTTGTATAGCTGAAATATAGGGTAGAGAAGAGTTATAGTCAGGTGTTCAGAAAGTTATATTGGGTGACAAATAAACAGCAGCATATACAGGATGGTTGCAATATAAGGTGAAGTAGGGTTACAGTTATTCAAGGTGATTAAAAAATGTAGAATAAAATTGTAATATAGGGTTGCCCATGAGTACTTGCAGTTTGGGTGAAATATATTCGGGATTGGTGGATTTATAGTTAAGTAGGGTGGTTTAAACAAGTTAGAAAATTTTTGATATAGGATAATCCATATGTTTCATAAGTTATTTCTTTTTGCGAAGCTTGAACATTCCATAAGCGAGTGAAAGCGCGGGTAACGGCTAGTAATTAATACAACATAACAAACAAATACACGCAAAGTAAAAAAATGTAAACAACAAAAGGTGCTCAGTCTGCACGTTAATTACCTACCTATCTAGTATATTTTTGAAGTCGGTTCCAAGGAATATTCAAGTTTGAGTCAAGTAGTAGATAAGTAAGCAATGCTATATTTCAGGTTTGCTTGAAAAGTTTCAAATTAAAGATTGGATAATTAATTCCATCATACTAGACAGTTGCACGAATATTTTAGCAAGATTATTCGAAGGAAGTTCTTGGTCAGTAATCAAATCTTGTCACTTTGTTATGAGAGTTTTAACGAATTTTAAGTTGGCAATTCCCATAATTTCTTAGAATTATTTTTATTGTCACATAATAAAATTTATTTCATATTTGACCTAAGTACTCAATCTGCCATACATTATTATTTGGTTCCAGCTTCCAAGCAATTGAAAGCTTTTATTTATGTTTATAGGACATAAAAATTGAAGTCCGTTCTTTCCTAAATATGAGATTAACTAGATACTCTTGTTGTTTTCAGGTAGGTTAATACAATAATTTAGAAGTATAATCGGTGAACAAATTGCTTTATTTAGATTATATTAGAAAATATCAACTGTTATCATAACGAAATAAAACGTGTACCAATTCTAAAGTCTAATCATAAGCTTTTCAACACAAAACCAAAAATCAATGTCTTAATATAGTTAATTTTTACATTGAACATGTTGCATAGAATTCTATAACACAGCAAAAAGACCACTATTAGTTCCCGCTGAGTAATGGTACAACTTAACAAGTAAGGCACTTGGTGATTCAATTAACAAAAGGGAGTAATAATTCCCACTGCAATCCCAAATACCTTTTTATTTTATTGCCTTTATAAAAATTCAGCTGAGCAAACTAAAATTACGAAAGTTAACTAGAAAAGTTACCTGGTCACAAAAAGTACCTGTTTATTTCCAAGTTTACAACTAACTAGGTAAACGACCCATGTACTCTATTGTTGATTTTCCTTGAAAATATATTGTCCTACATTTAAATATTTATGGTACAGCTATAACTAAAAGGTAGAAATTATTTATATTAAAAAAGAGGCTGTAAGAACTAGACAAGATAAAATTCTTGCATCGAACATTTTGACAAACGATAGTTCTTTTAAAAGTCAATCAAGAGCTTCCTGAAATATATAATGGCATGCGTAAAAAGCCTAAATATTGACATAAGCAACATGTAGTTTATAAAATTATATTTATATACTTAAAACGAAAGGTTTCTTCATAATCATTACATCTACTTTTGGATAAATTATGGTTTCTGGGTTGTTTTGTCGAGGTCTATTGGAATTTCTTTCGAACGTTTAATTTGAAACTTCGACTAACACTTCCTGGGCGCGGACGTAGGTGATACGTAGGTCCGTTAAGCTAGCGGGGAAAATTGTGGTTTTCGAAAAATTGCCAAATATTCCCAATAAATTTAATAATTAGTTTTCTATTACCGACTGCGGCATCGATCGGTGTTTACAAAGTTCTTCTAGGCCTTCTAGATTTTTTGCAACCATAGCCAACTTTGTTATTTATGGCCGCTATATTGGATTTATACGTCACATAAAAAGAGCTTTTCAAGTATATAGGTGTAGGTATAATATGCCTATCTTGGGATGACAGAAAATGTAAATTAAAAAAAAACAGTGTTTCATTTAGTTGGCTTTGAAACAAAATGCCGTAATTGTGTTTTCTTAAAATTTACCTAAAAAAAAAAACAAATAAAAGTATTATTTTATTAAATACTAGCCGTCACCCGCAGTTTCACCCGAGTACGCAATGTTCAAGCCTTCGCAAAAAAAATTGTTTGAACCACCCTACTTAACCATAAATCCACCAAACCGAGTATATTTCACCCAAACTGCAAGTACTTATGGGCCACCCAATATAACAATTTTTTTCGACATTTTTTTGAATCACCTTCAATAACTATAACTCTACTTCACCCTATATTGCAACTATCCTGTATGCTGCTGTTTATTTGTTACCCAATATAACTTTTTGAACACTTAACTATAACTCTTCTCTACCCTATATTTCAGCTATACAACTGCTTATGTTCTACGCTGTATACAATTATTTCTGATATTTTTTGAACTACCGTTTAAAGTAAAATTTCTCTTTACTCTATAATTTAATCAACCTTTATATGCAGCTTTTTCTAACATTTTATTATAAATTTTATATTTATACATTTTTATATATCCTGGATATATATGAATACACATACAGATTTTGCTGTACCAATCAGTCCACACCACCACCAACCCCCTCCCCCCGCCCTCGAAAATATTGTCTAACCCACCCTGAAAAAATTTTCTGGCTATGGTCATGATTATAACTTTTTTTAGATTTTTTAAATCCATGTAATTCCACTCCGCTCTAAGGTTCCCATATACAGAACACCCTGTAAAATTACGCTTGATATATGTTGATTTTCGTTAATCCAAACATGTTACATTTGCACATTCCGAATTTTGAATAAAAGCTAAACTGATGCCAGTATCTAATATTTTGTGCCTGTAGTGGAACCAATTGTGTAATTGTATTACCCAAGATGGTAGCAGTTTTTTCGCTATATCTACCGTTTCTGTCAAATTAGAGAGATAAAATGTTACCAGAATTTAAGTCAAACTATAGGCTTTGCAACAAAAATAGGTTCAGCAAAATCAGTTCAGTAGTTTTTACGTGATGCCCGAACAAACAAACAGACAAACTTACAATTTTATAATAGTATAGATATAGATACTAAAGTCAACAACTAAAACATTACATATTTGTGATCTAACTCAAACAAAAAATTAAAATAAAAACCGATAACAAAGTTTTCACTAAACCAAATTAAGTTGAATGTTGAAAAATTCCACCATTATTATTAATGCATTTTCTTATTTACTGATTGTGTAAACTATCAATGTTTTTTTAAGTTTTCAATAAAATTGTTCACAAGTTCGCGTATATTTTCAAAAGAAGAATTTTTTATACTAATTTTCATAAAGAAAATAAATGAAATAGCCTTCATTGTGACTTTTTGATGGTTAACATAGCAGAATAGTAAATCTGTATATATTTAATATTGTACACTGTTTTGCCTTTCAAAGTATAATTTCCGGGAACTAAGCTACTTTACTGAATTCAATGTTTAACTGTAATATAATAAATTCCGAGTAAGAGACTTAGCTCTGTTCAACTACCCACTAGATTAACGAAACTAAGTTTTAAGGGAGGTGTGGGGTAGGGGGTGGTTTTTCCGATAACCAATATAAACCTTTTTCTAGTTCTTGATGAGTAAAAAATTATGGCGGTGGAATTAGGTCGATAGCTCTTTTTCTCTTGAATTTATAAAATATTCCGCTGGTTTAAACGTTAAGGTAGTAGGGTAGGTGGTATAGGGGTCGGTTTAGAAGTAAAAAGATATGGCCGTAAAAAATTAGTTAAAATGTAGTAAAAAATTGTGATATATTTTATTTTTGATTCCGTTATAAGGTAGCCTCTAGATTAACGAAACTAATTTCTAAGGGTTGTGAGGGGTAGGGGGTGGTCTTTGCGGTAACCACTATAAACCCTCTTCTAGTTTTGGACGAGTAAAAAACTATGGCGGTGGAATTAGGTCAAGAGCTGTTTTCCTCTTGAAGTTATAAAATATTCCGCTGGCTTAAACGTTAAGGTAGTAGGGTAGGTGGTATAGGGGTAGGTTTAGAAGTAAAAAAACTCTATGGCGGTAAAATAATAGTTAAAAAGTAGTAAAAAATTATGATATATTTAATTTTTGATTCTGTTATAAAGTAGCCTCTAGATTAGCGAAAGTAACTTCTAAGAGTTGTGAGGGTAGAGTCTTTGCGATAACCACTATAAACCCTCTTTTAGTATTGACGAGTAAAAAATTATGGCGGTGGAATTAGGTCGATAGCTGTTTTCCTCTTGAAGTTATAAATATTCCGCTGGCTTAAACGTTAAGGTAGTAGGGTACGTGGTATAGGGGTAGGTTTAGAAGTAAAAAAATTTTATGGCGGTAAAAAAATTAGTCAAAAAGTAGTAAAAAATATGATATACTTTATTTTTGATTCCGTTATAAAGTACCCTCTAGATTAACGAAACTAAATTTTAAGGGTGGTAAGGAGTAGGGGATGTTTTTTGCGAGAACCACTATAAACCTTCTTCTAGTACTTGACGAGTAAAAAATTATTGCTGTGGAATTAGGCGATAGCTGTTTTCCTCTTGAAGTTTTTTATTTCGCTAGCTTAAACGTTAAGCTGTAACAGGGGTGGGTTTCGGGGTAAAAAATTTTTATGGCGGTAAAAAATTAGTAAAAAAATTGTAAAAAATTATGGTATGGGTTATTTTGGATTCCGTTATAGTGTTCCTGCTAGCTTAACGGACCTGTGATACTCGTTGAACGATAGAGTTGGTTGGGTGTTTTGGCTCCGGCTCTCGTCATGGTGTTAAGATAAAAGTTGAGTTTTTAAGAAAGTAACAACAAAATATTCCTACAGAGAAACAAACTAACATTTACAGTTGTACAGAATCGCAAAAAGTTTTTAATATTGTAAATATTTTGAAAACTATTAATCAACATTTTTTGAAGATTGCAATGACAAATGGCACACCTTGAAGAGGTGCAGATGTTGCTGTAACTATACAGGGCGCCCAGAAAGAATACAAATTTTTATTTCAAATGTTGAATAATTTTATGCAACTGCATCTATAAATAACATATATATGTCGAGTTCAAAATTAACGAATTAGCAGCAAATAGTTACTTAGGCAGTACATCTCTGACAAATGACACAAACTTAATACAGTAAAAAATAGTATGTTTTATAAATAGCAAAAACAGGACTTGTTTGTGGCTGTACTTTTGATTTGTTTTATTTATTTTCACAGACCTCCACTCTTCGATTAAACTCGTCAGCGCCCATTTCTGTACTAACTGGGTAAATTTTCTCATTTTTAAATCAATTCTGAACGGATTGGTCAGAGATATCGTGGTCGATATCCATCTGACGACTTGGAAGTTCAAGGTTTGTCCTGGATTTCAGTTAATATACTCAAGGTTTTCCAACCAACAATCAACAGCATCTGTGACTTTTCTCTTTCACTTAAGCACCCATTCTTCAAATTTATTAATGTCTGAAATCAAATAAAACAGATATCAGTATCAAAGGTGAAGTTTTGATAATTACCTCGCTCACTAAATTAATAGATGGATAAGTAGAATCAAGTCAGTATAAAGTTTTAGTTAACTGCTAATTTGTTAATTTTTAACTTAAATATAATGGAAATGCTGTGGAACCTTTGGTGTGTCACAAATGTAAAAACACAGTTTTGCACCAAATCTAAACTAAACAGTTTAGTTTGGTTTCCTCCTTGATGATGACAACTTGAAACGGCGTTGAGTGTTTAAAATAAAGGTTTGGAGTTAGGGTGCAAAACTGTGTTTTTACATTTAATAAATATAATCTTTAGGCCGGTATTACACTGTCAAAGATCTTTGTTAAAATCTTTTATAGAACATTTGATCAAATATTTGAATTACTTTTATGTTTTTTTGGGCAATAACACCACAATAGAAATAAAACGACGTATATTGCAGGAATACCAAACGTTTCAAAGTCTATTCTGACTTCGTTGTCAATGGCTTTATATTTATTGATGTAGACTGCAAAATGAAAGTTTGATTTATGACATTTAAAATTGACAAATATTTGAATGTCAGAACAAATTTCATTAAATATTTGATCAAATATTTTCTATTCGAAATGGGAAATTGTCATTTTATGCTTGTTTGTGTTACTGTGGTGTGTTCTTATGGCTACAGTTTCAGTCATAGAAAGGTATAGTTTATCACTAGTGGGTCTGATAAGCAAAACTTCTTATTAGCATTTTAGCCAAAATGTGAATTCTACGATCAACTGTTGGAATCTGTTCAAACGGGCGTAGGTGATCCTTCTTAGAAGAATAGAAAAGGAGCCGATAACCACCAACGATCAGCAAACGGACGCAGCAAGCAACTACCCTACATCTGAACTGACACAGAAGGGCAAGAATGGCAAAACAATATTTTTGAATGGATAATGCCACATTATAGATGTTGATAGGCTAATAATTGCTAAAGAATACACAAATGAAGAAATTGTATAATATAGAGGTCCACCTACATCATTTTAATCGGGTACAACACTGCGCTTCAGTATCTATATAGATCTGTGATATGATTTATAGCTCACTATTTAACAACACACAAAATTGTTTCAATTTTTTCAGTATATTTATTAATTTTTCAACCCACCGGGTTTTCTGTAAGAATTCTACGTCTACACAATGGTACTAACAATTTCCAATGTACCTCTTGTTTCTATTTTATATATAACATTATACAAAACGGTCTACATACTCAAATAAGAAAATTTTTGCTGTGCTGTACAATTCACAATAAACTTCGCAAGCGCAAATTTCGTTTTCACTGACAATTAAGTTCAAAGAACTATTTGATAGTCTTAAAATAGTATAAGAATCTGCAAAAATCTACATTCAAAATCAAATAGTATTATTCTGGCACATCCTGTATAGTTGCAGTAACATCTTCACTCTTACAAACTGCGCCATATTTTACTGATGTGAATTTGATCAGCGTATTTAGAAAACGTTAATTAGATGTGAAAACTGCATCCAATTAAGCAATAAATATTTTTTCGGCTACAATGAAATCCTTTTTAAGAAGTCGATGCCAAGTTACGAAGTACATTAATGAGTGCTACTTTGAAACTTATTTAACTATAGCAAAAAAAATGCTTTAAGTTCCTTTTTTTGAAGTCGATTTGTTTTTTGTTAATTTATTTATGTTCTAGTACAGTTAGGTACGTATCTCCTGGCCTGGTTGTTCAATACAAGATTAAACCGAGATTATATTTAATCTCCTATTAACAAAAAAATTTCATTGTACAATTCGAGATTAAAGTTAGTCCTGAATTAACCCTGATACAGAATAATTCCTCAATATCCATAGATCAAACCAAGATTAGGACTAATTTGACGTTTAGAACCATACTTTGATAGATTGAATTTAGAGTGTGAGGAACTTAGCATTATTTTAATACCATTTTTGCAAAACAATTCCACAGGTGTTTGAATGGTTTTTCTGGAAGAAAGTACACCCGATAACATAAAAAAAGTTTTGATAACACATTTTTACTTAATAGGTAATTATACTAGGTGTTTAAAACAGCTAAAACCCTAATTTTGGCAGTTTTTGTGACTTCTCAGCAACAGAATAAAAATTTTAAGTATTAAAAATAAGTGTGTTGTATGCACATTTTAGAACCTACTAAATGAGATGTTGATCGATAGGATTTGTTAATTAATAAATGAGTTATTCCCGAAAAATGTGAAAAAGGCACATTTTAAAAATCGCTCGTACTCTATCTAAAAAAAATCAGAACGATAAAACTTGGCAAAAAGTTTCACTTGCCTATTGAAAATATCTGTTCAAAGTTTCAACTTCATGGCTTTGAAGGTTTTCTCACAAATGTAATATTTTATGGATAGCTCTTTATTTTTGGTGAAGTTTCCTTTTTTATAAATCTGAATAGAACATGGTGATTATCAAATCTTTCGGTACCAGTCATCATATATTAATATTCTTTTTTGGCTTTGTTTTATTGTCTGTAAATTTAATTTGAAATTCTACATTTTGGTATTCGCCAACGAATAAATATTAGTAGAGGGGGATCCTGATTTCCCCTCACGCTAGCAGAAAAATAGCATGTCATCGAATTGACATGACGTTTAAAATGCTTTTTCCAAGCAAATTAGATTATATACAAGGGTAAATCAAATATAAATGGTAATTCTGCTATTCTGCTTAGAATTCAGTTTCGAGCTAGATTATGTTGTTTGGATTAGATGTTTGGTTTATGGGTACTGGGGAACCAGCCGGGTAAACGTGTATGCCTGGCTTTGTCGTCAATACCTATAGCATGAGGTGTGGTCAGTACAGAGCACAGCCATGAATAAGCTAGACGTACATTCGTCTGTTGTGCAACAGATTATCAAAAAGTTTTTAACCAGAAAAACCGTTAAAGTTCAGAATTCGAACTCATTTGAAGGCTCAGTTTGGAAATAGTAGTAGTAAAATTTAAGGGTGTACGAGAATGATAACCATGATCGACGCACAACGACAAGCCTTACAGCTAACAATTCCAATAGTGTTCGACAGCTTATTGAACGTGACCGCCGATTAACCGTGGAAGAATTTTTTCAGAATTGGGTTTCAGTTATGGAAGTGTTCAATTATCCTTGATCAACTTCAGAAAAATTAGTGCTAGATCGGTTACTAATAAGAGAAGGACGGCCTTTTTGAAGCGCATCGTTTAAAGTGGCGAAAAAACAATAAAATTCAAAACTCGCCTCTCTACATGCCCAACGTACAGTGAATATGGATTACTACTGCCAGTTGAGGTTACGGCTGGCAAAAGCCGCGTATTTGAAACATAAATACGGAATATACTGCAAGAAATAGGCTGAGATGCCCCGACCACAATCCTTATAGTCTGACTTACCTCTGAAAGAATCACCGGGAGGAAAACGATTTGGAATAAACGAGGAAGTCGAGGAGCACATGCGCAGTTGGCTTGTAACTCGCCCTCAAACATTCTATGAACAGAGAATACTGAAACTCCCAACTCTTGGTGGTGTGTAGATCACACAGAAGGGTGTACTGAAAAATGCTAAATCAATCATTTCTGTAGAATGTTATTCAATTAATTTATTAAAAAATTTCTGTTGATATATGATTTACCCTCGTAATTGTTTTGCAGACTTTTGGCAGTTTTGAAACAAAGTCGATTGCAGTATCACAATTAATTTATTCGGCGATTTTAAAAGGAAAAAGCTTTAGAAAGAAATGATGAGTCAGAAAATAGAAAATCAAAGTCAACAATATAATTAAGGCAAATCATTAATATCAATGTATAGTTACGAACCATGAGGTTACTTAACACTTGAAAAAAAATTAAAAAGTTTATAATGCAAATGATCCTTAAAACACCATCTATAAAAACGATCTGATGTCATTTTTTGTAAAATGATTAGAAAAAAAGTTATATCGACAAATAGAAATTTTCTTCTCAAATTTTCAGTGATTTTCGTTTATAACTCTTTTATTTATGGTTTTCTGACTAAAAGCTACTTGACAAAAGTTGTAGACAATTTTATTGGGAACAAAAAATGTTAAATAATTTTTTTTTGGTGAGATCCATAGTTTGTCATATAAACCATAAAATCATTTGGACGACTTTTCCAAATGGCGGCCGTGGGGTTGCAACCCCACAAACTTGAATTTAACTTAACACTAACCCCCCTTGATATCTAAAAAATAAAATTGCGTCCTCTGACAAATGCACTCTAAGCCCAAAAAATATCACATTTCAATAGACTAATTATGATATGTCACCGTTTCTCGTCCCTGGGCTATCAGCAGACAGTTTGACTGTTGTCATGACATTTGTATTAGGTAAAGAATAAAAGCGATTTGAAATGAATGTCAGTTCGACCGCAGTAGTAAACTGGACGGGAAGGTGCTTCTCCCACCAGTACATTTTATTTAATTCCGAATACCAAAATGCAGGCTTTCAAACTGATTTTACATACTATAAAATAAAACCAAAATAAAATTAATTTATGAGGGATTGTACTGAAAGATCTAATAATAAATATGTTCCTTTCAGATGGTTAAAATATTTACTTAGCCCAAAATGGGAGCATTGTAAACTTCACGTAAAATCAAAAGACCTGTATAAAAAATCTGATTTGCAAGAAAACCCTCTGAGCTGTAAATTTGAGATTCTTACCAGTTATTTACCTCGTTGAAATGACAGATTCTGACAAGTTCTTATACAATAACTACGACGATTGAAAATTGCGTATGTTTTACAGTTTTTCCAAATAACTGAATAACTTATTATCCATCGGCTATTTATATAATCGCTATTGAAATTATTATAAAATATACTACCTGGTCTAGAAATTTAGTTCAATTGCTGAAAAGTTACAAACTGCTAAATTGCTTTTCAACTTAACACTAATAATTAAAGCTACCGTGGCTGCCAACTTTTTTGTTAATCGTTATCTATGCCTCAGGAAACGCATTTTCACTGACTGTAATTTTTTGCGATTGAAAATGTAACTTCCCCCCCTATCAGACTCGGTAAACGGACGGCGAAAAATCGATTGGCAATTCTCCTCAAAAGGACGCCCAAACTACATTTTACTTAATGCGGTGCATTCTCTGCCTTTGGTCCGGGTCTTTTTCGGGCCCTTACTGGCTGCACAGGTTCTGCGAACTTTGTCTAAGGGGTTTATTCATCCCTAGATGGTTCCGGTAACCCATCATGTACTCGGGATCAAACACTCGGCTGGTACCTGTTTCTTAGGAAAAAGAACTACCAGTTTGGGGGACATTTTCTCGGCAATCAGTGCTAGGCTTCCCAAATATTCGCTTGAGCATATCCTTTCTCTACTCTTAGAGATGGTCCATTGT